>LOJH01058746.1:0-11361 GCA_001685095.1 Ellobius talpinus
AAGACTACAGAATATGGCATTTAATGTTTTAATAGCTTAGGGCTTTTCATGACATTGGCTGGCCTTGAACACAGAGATCTGCCTGCCTCCCAAGTGCTGGGATTAAAGGTGTGTCTCACCACCACTCAACTTCTCCTGTGGCTTTATGTTACCAGTTTCCGTGGTGAGAATGGAATGGCCTCCATAGACTCACGTGTTTGAGTGCTTGGTCCCCAGTTGCTGGAACTGTTTGCGAAGGACTAGGAGGTGTGACCTTGTTGAAGGAGGTATGTCACTGTGAATGGGCTTTGAGGTTTCAAAATTCCACACCATTACCAGTTAGCTGGTGCTCTTGCTCCCCCCNGCTCCCCCTGTTGTGTTTATGGACTGGACCCGGCTCTCAGCTGCTGCTCCAATGTCATTCCATGATAACGACTTACCCTCTAGAACTGTAAATTCTTTCTGGTCGTGGTGTCCTACCACAGTACTAAAAAGTGAGTAAGACAAGTTGCAATCCTTTCCATGATACTTCCAGAGCCAACTACAAAAGAGAGGAAAAGGAAGGAAAACAACAACAAAGCTTCTTAGCAACCCTTGAGAGGTGGTGCTCAGTCTACCCCAATCACTAAGGCACTTAAATTTGGCTCTCCTTGGACTTGTCTTGTTCTTTTCCTGAGCCTTTTTCTGCAAATCAACTCCCCTCCACATCTGCTCCCTTGCTTAAGTCTATCTAAAAATCTTTAGCTCACCTGGGTTTGATACCCACTGTTGACTGGTGACAGAGTGCAAACCCAGCACTCAGGGGGTGGGGGACATAATGAGGCTTGAGATCAGCTAGGCCACATGAGACCCTGTCTCAAAACCAAGACAACACAACTGGGGATGGTACAGCAAGATGGATTAGCAGGGAAGGCATTGCTCCCAGTCCTAACTGAGAGCCAGAGACCTAACTCCCCAAAGTTGTCCCCTGTCCTTCATACATGCACTGTCTTGGGTATTTGAATACTTGGTCCCCATTGGTTGTCTGTTTAGGGAGGGTTAGAAGGTGTGGCCTTATACCTTTAATCCCAGCACTCAGGAGGCAGAAGTAGGCAGAACTCAGCAAGTTCCAGGACAGCCTGATCTACTAAATTTCAGGACAGTCAGGGCTACATAGTGAGACCATACTGGGGGGAGAGGTGTGGTCTCACTGAAGGAAGTATGTCACTAGGCATGGGCTCTGAGGTTTCAAAACATGCACGTCATTTAAGGGTCTTTCTGTCTCCTGCTCACAGTTTGAGATGTGAGTTCTCGGCTATTCCTGCCACCATGACACCTTCATTCTCACCAGGCTGCTATTCAGCCATCAAGGACTCTACCCCTCTGGAACTGTAAACCAATTAAACACTTTCTTCATAAGTTGCTTTGCTCATGGTGTTTATCACAACAATAGAAACTAACCCAGTTGTGGTATGTGTTGCTGTGCACTCAAAAGCAAGCGCATGTACCATCTGTACTACTACATGTACTATATGGTACTCCGCCTGTAGTGTGGCACCTGCACTATGAGACCGTTCGCGAGCCGGGCAAGGACCTGGTGATTTAAACACACAAAGACACACGGACAGAGACACAGGTCATCCTTGAAACATGAATGCCAACTTTATTGTGTACCAGAGCCGCTTATATATGGATCCTTAACTGATAGCCACTCCCCAGCCAAACCCACCAGAAACCACTCCCCTGCCATTAGGAACTCCTGAGGGTCTTGTGCTCAAAGTAGCTGCAAACACAGGAAACAAGTTGTTTTGCTCGGAGCAGCTGCAAACATAACAAGTTGTTTACAGAAAATTCAGGGTCTGGGTCCACATCCCCCAACAAATGCACACACACACACAAACATACACACACAATGGTAGAAAAGGGGTTTTTGTTGTTTTAGACAGGCTCTCCCACTGTTTCCTTGACTGGCATGAAGCTCACTATGTAGAACAGACTGGCCATCCCCCTGCCACTGTCTCTGCTGGAATTAAAGGCAGCACCACCAGGCCTAGCCTCATAATAGCTTAATTTTTCATAATTCCAAACTGGAAATAATCTAGTCATATGCCAACAAGCGATGAGATGAACAAATGTAGGGTGTGACAGGGAAGCAATAAAATGGCCCTGAATCCATTGCCTGCTTTCAGAAACAAAAACAAAAATGGGGCTGGAGAGATGATGGCTCAGTGGTTAAGAGCACCGGCTGCTTTTCCATAGGTCTTGAGTTCAATTACCAACAACCACATGACTCACAACTATCTATAGTTTTAAAAAAAAGTGCAAAAAAAGTGTGCCTGGCCAGCTCATAAAAGCACTAGCAGTACACCCAGTGACCAGGTAAATGGGTACTGTACACCCACAATTCCAGCACTCCACAGTGGCCCAGAGGCAATGACACAATTACTATAAGCCAGTAGGCCCTGGCCTGGGGTGCTCAGCAAGGTAGAGGGGAACCCACTGTTGACACTTGTCCTTCTACATGGGTGACTGACATGTGCACACAAGTGAACACACAAAATAAAAATCTGGGCAGTGGGGGGGTGGCACGTGCCTTTAATCCCAGCACTTTTGGGGGACGGGGAGCAGAGGCAGGCGGATCTCTGAATTCCAGGCCAGTCTGGTCTATAGAGTAAATTCCAGGACAGAAAGAGCTACACAGAGAAACCCTGTCTTGAAAAACCAAATAAATAAAATTTTCAAATGAAAAAATATAACTGCATATGCTCTAGCACACACGTGCTCATACACACACTCATGGAATAGTTGTTATAATACTTTTGTTTGATTCTTTTTTTGTTTTTGAGACAGGCCTCTCTATTCTACAGTTGGGATGGGGGGGTTTCCTGTGTCACTATGTAAGTCAGCCTGGTCTCACAGACTTCATACACCTCTGCCTGCCTTTGCTTCCTCAGTGCTGGGATTAAGGTGTGTGCCACCAGGTCCTGCTGTTGTAATTGCATAAGTGTAGGGTATAGAAGTGTGAGTGGACTTTAAATCACCCCTGCACACCCCTCCCTGGGTTAGGGTCAAGTAGTTGCCCGTCACGCATGAGGCCCTGGGCTCAATCCTTTGTACCAAACACAGTCCACCATCAAATAAAAGATCCAAAAGAGAACACAGCTCCGCCGGTCCCCAGCACTCTTGTGATTTAGAGTGTGAGTTGTTCTCTCCTCTGATGCCGACACTGCCCTGCCAATTGTCAGATGCTATGGCTGTCTCACTCCATTTCATCTGGAAACCGGTGGAGTGACATTCTTGATCAGACTTGCAGAACTGTGTGAATTTATTAGTGTCTCAATTCTTCCAGTTGTGTCTATGATTCTATTGCCATTCACATATCAAAAGTTCCATGTTTCACTTAGAATTGCTTTGATAGTTCACTTAATTTCATTAAGACCTGTTCGAGCACTCAGAAGAAACAGAAGCAAACGATTTAATAAATAATCCAAGAAGTCCGTGCAGCAAGGCTTTTGTGACAGAGGTCTGTGATCTCAACACTTGAGAGGTCAAAGCAGGATCAAGAATTCAAGGCCAGTTTGGTCTAATAAGGAGTGAGACCCTGCCTTTGGCAAAAAACCAGAACACTCCCATCAAAACAGATTCTCGCAGCTATAAACTGGTGGGCTTTTAAAACCCTCTGTGGTGCAAATGTGACTATCCTGAGCACTAGTTTACCCTGATAGGCTGTTACATAATAGCCAAGTGTAATGAAGGTGAAGAATGACAATTGCACTTGAAACGATAGGCGGGTCAAACAGCGATTTAGCAGAAATCCCTCTGCTTAATTAACCTATGAAAGCCTCTGTTTAGAAAGGAACTTGGGAAATTGTTGACTGAGGCTAGGCGGAGATCCCTTTCACTTCCTTTATTTAAAAGAAAAAAAAAAGGGGACCTGGGTGGGGTGCAGTGGGGAGAGGAGAAAGGAGGAGACTAAATTATGATAGAGGGGTCTCAGTCAAACATCCCGTGGGGGCTCTAATCCGCGCGGGGACTCTCCTCAGGACAGACTTGCTGACAGGCTGGGTGGGTAAGGTGAAAGGGCCTTGCTTATAACAAACCGCAGCAGGAACCTTGCCGCTGCCTCTAGACCCAAACAAGGCCAGGCAGGACCAGATCGGAGTTCTGGCTGCAACTCTCCTGAGGAACCACGAGGGACAGCCCTGGGCCACTGCGCACCCAGCTGTGCCAACTTCTGCCTCATCTCCTGGGTGGGGTGGGGTAGGGAATCTTGGGTTTTGTTTTTCTGCTCTGCGGCGCCACCTTCCTTCCTGGTTGGCTCTGGAACGAGGCCCGGCGCCTGCGCCCTGCTCCTCCAGAGGACTGGTCCTGGCTGTGACCCTTTCTCCTCCATTCGCCGCGATGTCGCTCGCCATCCCGGTCCTCCGGCTGTTTGTCGGCATCCTGGTGTTTCCCATGTATCTGCTGAACCTTTTAGGCACGTGGAACTGGATATGCAAAAAGTGGTTTCCCTACTTTCTGTCGCGGTTCACGTTGACATACAACGAGCAGATGGCGAGCAAAAAGAAGGAGCTTTTCAGCAACCTGCAGGAGTTCGCGGGCCCCTCGGGGAAGCTGTCGCTGCTGGAGATGGGCTGCGGCACCGGGGCCAACTTTAAGTTCTATCCCCCCGGGTGCAGGGTGATCTGTGTCGACCCTAATCCTAACTTCGAGAAGTTCTTGTTCAAGAGCGTCTCAGAGAACCGGCAGCTGCAGTTCGAGCGCTTCGTGGTGGCTGCCGGGGAGAACATGAGCCAGGTGGCTGATGGCTCCATGGATGTGGTGGTCTGCACCCTCGTGCTGTGCTCGGTGAAGAACCAGGAGAAGATTCTGCGCGAGGTGTGCCGAGTGCTGAGGCCGGTGAGTGACAGATGAGGACTAACCCTAACCCTACCCCAAGGGTGGTCCTGTCAATTTCGGGTGTATTCTAAACTAAAAGGTACACTTAAAAAAATAATCAGGGAAGGATTTTTTTAAAGAAAAAGAGTGGCAGAGAACGACAGAGGTAAGGACTGACAAATCAAAATTTAGAAAGTTCTAAACTGCTGCAGAGGCAAGAGCCTGCAGGACAGTCCAAATGTCGAACTTGGTAACAGTAGCTCCCAGAACAGCTGAAGGGTTCATGCCCCCCGAATTGCAAGTGCCAACACTGGGGAGGCAGAGGCAGGCTGATCTCTAGGAGTTTGAGGCCAGCCTGGTCTACAGAGTGAAGCCCAGGCCAGTCAAGGCTACACACTGAAACCCCATCTCAAAAACCAAACCAAACAGCAATTGGCAAGTCACTAAGGACAATGGGTTTGTTTCTTAAAACTGATCAGAGTAAAAACAAAACAAACAAACAAACAAAAACCAAGATGAGCAACTGGGCAAGATCAGGAACACAAATTAAAGTATCCATTGTATGAGAAAGACCTAGAGGCCATTTTTAACCGTGACACTGTCTGAGACATAGTCTAGGCACTGGGGTGGATCTGGGAAGGGTCCCTCATACAGCAAAAGTTTTTGAAGACACTTGGTATATCAAAGTATCAAGTGAGCATAATTTTATCTACTAGAAATTTATCTACAGCTACACATGTGCAAAACCTTGTCCATAACAAGGATAGTCATTAATGGAGCATTGGCATTAGTGGAAACAGGAGAAAACCTGCCTGTGGATGGGAGATTGTCACATAGTCAGGAATGCTGTAGCTATTAAAAAGTTGGCTGGGTGTGGTGGTACACACACATAAACCCAGTGAAAGTCAGTGTCTGGGAGGCTGAGGGCTCGGCATAGTCGCCCTGGCACAAGGACAGGTGCACAGCAATCAAACTAGCAGGTAGCCACACCTGACACACACCAGACATGGCCTCGGTTGTTTTCCTTAGCGTCTATGGTTGCTTAATCGAGCCCAGATCATCATGACAGCCTCAGTTTACCCTAACCATAGCCCTCTGAAGCAGGTACTTATGCTCATCCTTTCAGAAAAGAGGTTTAAGAAATGCACCCAAGTTACACAGCAATGGTTGTGAATCCAGGTCTCATTCTCACTGAATTGTGCTAGGCTGGCCTGAAACTCTGTAGGTAGACCAGGCTGGCCTGAAACTCTGTAGGTAGACCAGGCTGGCCTGAAACTCTGTAGGTAGACCAGGCTGGCTGTGAACTCACAGAGATCTGCCCCCCAAGTACTGGATTAAAGACGTGTGCCACTACACCCTGCCGAGGTCCAGCTCTTCGGTGAGAATATCGCTGTCATCTTCGGGATTTCGGCATTTCTGCCCCTTTGCTGTCCCTAGATGCTGAGACTCTCCCTCAGCTCTCCTTCCACATACATATCCTCCCCAACAGTCTCACATGTCCTGAGTGTTTTCAGCTGCAAGCCTGCTCAGATTTCCGAATCTCAACACCCATGCAGAGTTTGCTCCACCCCGCCCTGCTAAGCTCCGGGACTATTCACAGACATAGCAAAGCCCATCTCTGCTTTTCCTTCCTGTCTCCTGCCCTAGCCTGAGGAAATGACATATTTGGTTTTTCGTTTTTACTAGGAAATTCGGTTTTCTATTCTTAAACATATGCTTTACCTGAACTTGTCTGTATAATTTGGGGTAACTACATCTCTAAACTGAAATCTATCTGGAACTCTGCCTTTGGGTGGCCAGGACCAGAGTAGCTTGACAAAGGCCAGCAAAAGGGAGATGCGTTTCTTTCCTCCCTTGGAAACGCTGCTTAGGTAGCATGTTCGTGCCCTATATGGGCTGCAGGGCTGCTCGGGTAGCATGTCCATGCCCTACGTGGGCTGCAGGTGAAAAATCAAAGTGCAGTTTCTCCCCTAAAGGCAATATCACTTACCATCCTTGGCTGAGTAAAACCGAAGGATGAAATGCTGCCTTGGGTGTCATTTACATTATGAATGAAATAACACAGTTTAGTCTACATAGAACCTGTAGGTAGGTTCCTACTCTCCTTCAACAGCTCCTCTGTTTCCAGCACTTACAGTCAGTGCCTGGGAACATTTTGCTAATGAATTGAAAGATTTTTTGTTTTGTTTTGTTTTTAAGGATAAGAGTAGAAGTCAAATTGGTGGAACACAGCTGTAATGCCAGCTCAAGGCAGGAGGACTGGGAGTTCAAGGCCAGCTAGTGCCGGGATGAGTTTGCTTTGTAGTGAGCTCGAGACCGACCTGGGTGATGTTGTGAGGCTGTTTCAAAAGCCAAGGAATAACAACAACAAAAAGACAGAAGAGGGGGAGGTGACCAGTAAGATAGCGCAGCCAGCAAAGGCTCTGCGCTCAAGTCTGCTGCCCTGAGGTCCACATGGTGGGAGAAGAGAACACGTGTGCACACACTTACACACACACTTGTGTTTTCACTCTCAGACTAAATTAATGTAATGAAAAATTTAAACCAAAAAGAGGGACTTGGTATTAATTCATTCATGAAGCATTTGTGTAGCAAACATGAGAGAGGAGTCAGAACTCTGAGCACCAAAGCGCAACAGTAAAAAAAGCAAGATTGTGAAGGAGCAATGACAGATATAAAAATAAGAGAAACCTGGCAAGTTTCCTTGTGTAGACTTTCCTTTTGGAGAAAGACTGCCTGAGTTTAACGACTGTTGTTGTCCACGCCTGTGTGTGTCATGCGTCCACACACTAATTCCAGAACAGGGGAGTCAGAAACCGGCAGCTCTCTGAGGCCATTGGCCAGTTAGCCAACGTGGCGAAATCCAGCCAAGTGAGATGCTGGGTCAAAAGTGGGGACTGCCCCTGAGAAGCCGTATACTGGAAGTTGTCCTCTGACCTCCACACAAAGCCCTACACATGGGCACTCACACATGAACACTCACGTAAAAATACCCTTATCTTTAAGGCTCTTAATAGATAGAAAATCTTTTTACTAGAAAGCTTGTGTGCTTGGGTTCCTTTTAGGTCTGTCTGTTGATATCCATCCTTGTTTTGCTCATGGAAACAACTGTTTTTTTTTCCTTAAGGAGCTGTCACTTTATTACAATGTGATTATATTAGCTAGATGCCATGACTCACACCTACAGCCCCAGCCCCAGGGCCCACAGAGGCAGGAGGATCAAGGTTGGCCAGTACTTACAGTGTCTTCTAGGTGCTGCAAGAGGAGGCCCCTTCCTGAGTCCAGCGCCAGGCTGAGGGGGAGAGGGGAAGCAGGCAGTGCTCTCTTTGTAGCAGTGGAAACCCTAAGGCACACCCTTCACAGGCATTGCTAGCTCCAGTGTAAAGGAGAGTCAATTTTTCCAAAGGGCAATTTGAAAACTTTTACTAAGGTGTTTTAAAAGGCACCCACCATGGACTCAGCCGCGCTTGTAAACAATGTATCTGTTTGGCAATAATTACAAGTTCTCCCAAGATTGATAGACATTAATGCTGGTTACAGTGAAAAACTGGGAAAAGCCTAACAGATACAGAGAAAAATAAAGATTATAAATAATGTGTGGTACAGACCTAATGTTAGGAACAATTGCCTGTTCCAGGCCTGAAGATGTGGTCCCACTGTGACTGGGCTAGCTAGGCTGGCCTGTCACTTCAGATCATCCTGCCTTAGCCTCTCTTGTGTGGAGTCTCCAGGCATGGGCTATCTTGCCTAGCTAGTGCTGTATAAAATGTGACCGAAATTCAAACTACATTACCCATTACCTAACTCCATTATAATTTTCCGGTGAATTCTCAAAGTTGGCCTCAGGTACTGAAATTTGATGCTTCACACATTCTTGTAAAGCTGTTTTCCCAGAACCAGTATCTTTAAAATGTGTGTGTGTGTGTGTGTGTTCTTTCTCAGGGAGGCGCCTTCTACTTCATGGAGCACGTGGTGGATGAGCAGTCCACCTGGAATCACTTCTGGCAGCAGGTTCTGAATCCTACCTGGTTCCTTCTTTTTGACGGATGCAACCTAACGAGAGAGAGCTGGAAGACTCTGGAGCAGGCCAGCTTCTCGAAGCTCAAGCTGCAGCACATCCAGGCTCCGCTGCCCTGGATTTTGCTGCGACCCCACATCTACGGGTTCGCTGTGAAATAGTGGGAGGGGCACAAGGCCGAATGGCTGACAGGGCTCAAGGCTTCATTCAATTTAGATGCAAACTTCCACGCGGGAGAGGCAAAGTCCGCTTCATTCTGTTTAACCATTTTCTACATTCTCTCTCAAAACCAAATAAAGTGGCCTTGAACCCCCTTCAAAACGACCAATGGTCTCCAAGCCTTTGAGAATAAAGCAGCTGACAGTTTGCAAACCGAATAAATCAACACCAGCTAAGTGAAAATCCACGTCTGACTAACAGAAAATCTTCCCCCCGAAAATGAAATCTAAACCCACTTGCTGCCCTGGTGTCTCTGCTCTCGCTTTCACTGCCCTGTGCGCTCAGACCAGCAGCTTTGTGTCTTTTGGTTTAGTGTTTCACCAAATCCTTCTGCACCACACAGTTTTTATGCGTGCACCGTGCACAATGCTCCAGCGTCACTGCAGGACTGCACCTGGGCACTGACATTCTGGGGTTAATTATCTAGCACGTGCATTGTTGAACATAAGGGACTCTAGGCAGTGAAAGGGCGGCCCCTGCATTAGGGAAAATGGGCACACCATGCGGGGGACTCTAAATGCAATCCCTAAATGTAGTGAGCAGGGCCTGGGGGATTCTTCTGACCAAATTCCCCTGGCTCTGAACTGGGCAAAGTGGTGCATGCCTTTAATCCCAGCACCTAAGAGGCAGATTTCAGTGATCTCTGAGCTCTGGACCAGCCTGGTCTACAGAGTGAATTCTAGGACAGCCAGAACCACACAAAGAAAATCTTGGGGGGGGAGGAAAAACCCCCACTGGTCCTGGAAGGAAAGCACGGAGGACATCATTGTGCACTGAGGGTGAGCCTGGGTGGGCCACTGGAGGGTCTCAGCTACAGTTTGTATGGATGTAAACAAATATATTTTCTAAGATGCAGAAGTCCTATTTTGAATATCAAATCAATAAATTCAAATTCCTTTAAGAAATGGAAATAGCCTATACTTGGCTGGCTTGTCTTCATTTGTGTCTTAGTGTCTGAGAAGGAAACGTCACCTTAGACAAGAAAGGCATTTGAATGCACAGATGTGTTTTTCTGCATCCAGGTATGATGCACAACATACAAGGGATGGTCCTTGATGCTGGGACCAGATCAGCCCAGAGGTGACTGAGGGGTGAGGGTGAGGGGCCTAGTCCTTCTGGGAGGGGGAAGGCATCCCGGCAGGAGCATAGGCAGCTGGTCACATTGTATCACAATCAGGAACCTGAGAGTGGAGAGAACTGGGACCAGACCATAAAAATTCAAGTGATTCATTTTCTTCAGCAGGGCTACTAAAAGTTTCACAGTCTTCCAAAGCAGCCCACTGGCTGGGAACCAAGTACTCAGGCCCACGAGCCTGTGGGAACATTTAGCATTCAAATGACCACACACAGCTAGATTTCAGCCATTTTGGTGTGGGCATGTGGTTGTTTGTTTTTTGTTGTGGTGTCATAATAGGGGCTGAACCAAGGGCTGTGGGCATGCTAGGCAAGGCTATACCATTGAACCAGGTCCCTGTCCTAGAATAAGAATTGTGTGTTGGGGGTTTTAATACAGGGTCTCACTGTGGATCATTGGCCGGCCTCAGACTCAAGGATCCACCTGTCTCTGCCGCCTGAGTGCCAATCAAAGCCATGTGCCACCACAGCCACCCTGAATGAGTTGTGAAAAGCTTCAGTGCAGGGATCCCATTTGTGAAAGTAGAGTGTGAAGAAAGGCAGCTCATGGCTCTGCCTCTCCCACATAAATCAGCATTGTTGTCAGGACTTGGATAGCTCCCTCTTCAGTTCTGGGAGGTTTGCAAAGGCACAGGTGTACCTCATCACATTGGAAGGTGTCGCAGGGTTTCCAGGGCTGTGAAGAGACATGGTGACCATGGCAACTCTTATAAGGAAAACATTTAATTGGGGTTGTTTGCTTAGTTTTAGAGGTTCAGTCCATTATCATCATGACAGGGATCATGGCAGCGTGCAGACAGACATGGTGCTGGAGTAGTTGAGAGTCCTACATCTTGCAAGCAACAGGAAGTCAACTGAGATACTGGGCAGTATCCTAAGTACAGGAAACCACAAAGCCTCAAAGTGGCACACTTCTTCCAACAAGGCCATACCCACTTCAACAAAGTCACACCTAAGAGTGTCACTCCCTATGAGAGTATGAGGGGCAATTACATTCAAACTACCATATTCCCCTTGAAGTCCACACCCCACAGTGACACACTTCCTCCAACAAGGCCATACCTGTAGTGATAGGGGAGCACAGGCGCCTGCTTTCGTCTGGCCTAGCTCCCGAACGGCTAGCTTGTACCGGGAAATAATTACACGGAAACTGT
>LOJH01058747.1:0-11361 GCA_001685095.1 Ellobius talpinus
GTTAATAGATAATCATCTATAATAGTCAAGCTTGTAGTCATGTTAGCTAGGCTTTCTAGATTTACAGACATATATTTCAGATGGATAGTTATTATTCAAACCTTTCCAAGACTAACAGAATATGATATTTAAAACATTTAAGAACTAAGGACTTTTCATGACCATGAGTGAGGCATGTCTGCTTCTGGCAGCACCATTTACTTCACAGAGGTTGATAGGCATTAAAGAAACTCATGGAATTTGCCTTCTATGTGACAAGGCTAGCCACTTATGCTAGAAATTGCTCTAGCCTGGGCTACATGATGGTATGCTGTATAAACTGGACATGCAGGACCCACAGGAAAGTAACTGCTGAAGTTTCCTAAAGAAGGCAAGACAATCCTTCAGGGTTCCTGCTCCATGAAAGAGTCTGCCAGACATTCTGCAGGACACAGAAGAAAGTGACTGACAAATTGACAATATGGGCTGAACGGTCTTTGAAATTTCCTGCTTCATGGAAAAATATGCCAGATACTATGGGCCTGTAGGCAGAAGATTGGATGCCCCTATGTTACAGAAGAACTTTGGGTGACTGTCCATGCTGTGAGATATGTCTGTCAAATCTAGAGGTTTGGAAGGTGCTTACAATGCATTTCCTCTTTACTTAGGTAATATTATATCCTTCTGGGGTCTTTAATGGAGCTGAAGAATGTAGTTATAATTATAGTTTTACTTAATTGTGATAAAATATAAATATCGTAACTGTAATTCTTGGTTGATTACCATTTTGTTGTATGTAATCTTACTATGTTAAAGTTAAAACTTTCCTTTTTAATTAGAAGAAAAGGGGAGGTGATGTGGGATTTCCCTCTGTATGCTATGAATACGTTTTATTGTAATTGGTTAATAAAGAAGCTGCTTTTTGCCAATGGCTTAATAGAATAAATTCAGGCTGGAAAAGATATAGAAATTAGGTAGTATCAAGGAGATGCCATATAGATGATGAAGGAGAAAAACGTGCACCAGAACCTTGCCAGTAAACCACGAGCCTCATGGTAATACAGAGAATAATAGAAATGGGTTAATTAAAGATACGAGAGTTAGTTCATAAGAAGCTTAAGCTATTGGACAACAGTATTGTAATTAATATAGTTTCTTTGTGAGTATTTTGGGTCTGGGTGGCCAGGAATGAACAAGAAACCTCCACCTACAATATTGTAGAATGATGACCAAAAGCAGGCTAATTATCAAAACTCTCTTCTCTCAATAATCATTTATTTTTTGGTGAGAATAATAAAATATTACCATTATCCAATTACTGCCATGTTAACTTTAAAGTAAATTGTGTTCAGAGACATATAAAACCACTTACTCAAGTCAGAAAAAAGAATAGACTGTGGAACTAAGGTTAAAGGCCTAGGAATCTAAACCAAGGAGTAACAGCCTCCTCACTATATTATATTATCTCCAGTCACAGATTCAAAAAGCAGATAACACACTTGATAACTAACAAACTTCCAAATGTAGGCACTGCAGTTCTCAATTTGGAAACTAAGCTCACAGAGTTTAAGTAACAATGTTAGTATCACAAGGTTAGTAAAATAACTCAAAATTATATCAACTTGATTCTGAATTCATATATTATTTTAATATGTAATGTGGTCCCATTATGAAAATATTTTACATTACTTATTCCATGGAGAAAAGATTTTTTGTGGGTTATTTTTACTTTATACATGTAATTGATATGTGTTTTTATAATTATGATAGTATTTATTGTGGTCATTAAATTACTTTTGAGAAAGTATTACTAAAATGGTTATAAAAGTTTATGATTTTTTTAAAATATGTAGAAAATGTTGAAACTAAAATATTTCAAATAGTTTTCAGTATATGAATAGCATCTACAAGAGGGCTATCTTTAAAATGAATATAATAACACACATTTATATTAATTTATGCTGCAAAAGAGTTCATTTATGTAGCATTTAAGGTATATTTTTGATAAATAGTAAACCAATTATTCTGCAAGAGCTCCTCTCCATATTGAGCCCTCATGTCCAGAGTTCTGTAGGACTTACTGATTTCACCTTTGAGCCTATTAGAGGTTCTCCAATAGCATTTGATACATAAGGAAAAGAAAACTTCATTTACAAAAAGGATTATACATGCTTCCCCATATTGACAAGAAAATCATATTAATAGACTGTTGTTTGAACAAAAATTTTCATAGCCAAAAGACTACATTTAAAGTACCTACTCCAATGTTTCTAGTTAAATGGATTTTTTATTCTGTTATCAAAGCTGGAGCAACCTGAGAGTTTATGCTTAACCACTTTCTATGTTTGTGTTTAAAAAAATCCAAAACAGATGCATCCTGATTTCAGTTCTTTTAAGTTCCTTTAAAACTAATATTATATGTTAAAATTAGATGTCTATATATCCTGGCTTCTTCAGAGAAGAAATTAGGAAACTTAGTCCCACACTGCTCCTGGAAAAACCTTTCATTGTTCCTTCCGTTTCAGGTCTCAGTTAATGAAGGGCTTTGGTTCCATTGTATAGCCCACTATTATAGGTTTTATAACTACTGCTGCTGCATGATTAAAGAGAAGGAAATATAGTGATAGATTAACACCTACTATGTGTCAAACACAATGCTAGATTTACATCATCATCCTATAATTCTCTAAATACTTTTTTGAAACTGGGTATTATTTACACAGCTTTATACTGCAAAACTAAGCTTGAGAGAAGTTAACTTTCTGAAAATTAGCCAACAGATCCAGGATTGTAGCCCTCATTTGTTTTACTCCATCAACTATTTAATCTTAATTTATTTAATGGGAGATAAATGATCTTATTTCATTTCTAACTAATAGAAAAGAATCTCCTCAAAATGGAGAAAACAATTGCAACCATAACAAAACCAGCATAAACAAAAGAGCTAAGGAAGGGAATTTTGTATAGCCATCTCACTTGGAGAAATGCCCTGTATCTCTGTAATTTAGCAAACCAAGACAAAGCCAAGTTGGACAAGAGAGGAGCTAGGGACTTAACTCAAGGAGTGATTTTTAAATAAACATGAAAGAAACATAGTAAGTGAATAACAAATTTCACATTTTAAGTGTGATGCATAAATAAGGGAATAAGTAAACTAGCCAGAGTTTGTCCTATAGAACTACAAAAGTATAAAAACAACAGTAGATACATTAGAGACAAAACTATAAGGATGGAAATGAAATTGTCCTAAAACAAAGTAAGTCACGAGACAGGCCATTAAACAAACTGAGGCTATGACAATAACATGTAGCTATTTTTTTCCTAAATAGAAATATTCCCTTTTAGAGTGTGGAGGGAGGAAAGTGTTTATAGACCCTGGAATGACATTCAGTGAATACTGAAATCTGGATCCATCATTTATTCTCCACATGCTTATATACTTCACTCTAAAAGGGGAAATGGGAAGCAACAGATTTTATTAACATGATATAAGGAATAGACTTGAATTCTCTGACCTTTGGTCCAAGTGAAGCATATTAACCTATATACCCAAAATACTAATTGATACACCCTAGGTCAGAATCTCTTGTTTGTAGCCAGATCTGTTGCCAACAACTTTGAAAGGCCAAAAATAAGCTCAAACTCTCTTGTCTCCAGTCAAGGTGGAATAGGCTCACATCTGTGGGCATCCACAGAACTCCTTGCACTGGGAAAAATATTAAAACAACCAAAGAAATAATGTCTTAGTCTGACTTGTTAGTCAATGAGGCATGGGAGCAAAAGGGATGAGTCTGAGTACTGTAGTAGAAGTATACAAACTAAGCAATGTAATTACCCATCTATCCTTGAAATAAAATGCTGCATATCCCAAGATAATATAAGGTGAATTAGTCCTTCATGGACTTTCTCATGGGAACCATCAGAAACACTTTATCTTCATCTATAATCCCCATGAATATTAGGGACTAGAAGACAATGTAGGAAGGCTAGGCATCACTGATGAAAACAGATGTGAGGGGTAGTTAATGCTGGATGCCCAGTTCTGAGGGTCATGTAGAGAACATGGTTCACAGGAGAGTTAAGAAAGAAGTTATTTACCAGGACCCTAAGGACCAGTATGGGTTTTAATGACTTTGTTAAGCCCCATGATGAGACACAGTATATGTGAGATAATGGAGTATTTGGTGAGTCTGACAAACATATAAATTAGGTTTGTAAGCTTTTGACTTTTACCACCTTACCAGCACAAATGCTATTAAGCCCTGACCCCACCCTGACATCCTCCCATGGCTCAGTGTAGGCCACACTAGTCAGTAAAAAAGGTAAATGACCTGCCTGCCCACTGAACTACCCTACTCCCTAGATTCTGTTCCAAAAGATACATTCCAGCCCTCAAGCCTTCCCACCTCATGAGCCTCCCCTTCACCACCACCCCCAACTCAAGATGTCACCTGTTAAGGTCCAGGTCACACAAGGTAGAAGTAGAGATGCAGGCCACACCATTTAGAAGAACAGAGACCCCTGCTACAAAAGAGACCAAGCTAATCTACAGATGGCCAGCTCCCAACTTGGACAAAGATATACTACTAGATTTAGAGGTCACGCTGGCCCCTAGAAATCCAGGCCATAGAAACTAGAAGACCAAAGAAGAAACAGAAACCAAGGAACAAACACCAATCCAACAAAGATAAACTTAGAAATCAGAACCTAAACCTAATCATCCCAATCCCAGATGCATAAATGACAGAATAAATCAAGAATAGCCTGTGCAAAATGCCACCACTGAAGTCCAACTGTCTTATAGCTGACATGACTATTCCTACAACAAAAGATGAATATTCCAACACAGCGAAAGCAAAAGAAAACAACCTTAAAAACAACTTTCTGAAGATCATAGAGGTACTTAAAGAAGAAATGAAAAACTCCCTTAAAGAAATTGAATACAAAAACAAAAATTGATAAATCCCTTGAAAAATGCAAGAAAGCAGAGAAAAAATAAAGAGGTGAGAAAAACTGTTCAAGACTTGAAAATGGAACTAGAAGGGAAAAAACTGACAGAATTCTGGAAAAGAAAAATGTGGGGAAGGGAACAAAAACTGCAAACACAAACATCACTAACATAATACAAGAGATATAAGAGAGAATCTCAGTAATTGAAGATACAACAGAAGAAATAAGTTCATCAGTCAAAGAAAATGTTAAATCTAAACACAAAACACCCAGGAAATTTGGAACACTGAATCATAAAGACCAAACCTAGGAATAATACAAAAAGAAGAAGAAAATTCTCAGCTGAAAGGCCCAGAAAATATTTTCAACAAAATCATAGAATAAAATTTTCCTAAACTAAAGAAAGAGATGCCTAGGTCTAGGTAGTGATTTCTGTGTTTTTCTTTCTTGGATAGGTGTTTTCTTCCTTGGTTTCTCTTTCCTCTCTGGTCTTCTGGCCTAAATGGCCAAGGGTTCTGGTGATGAGTGTATCTTCACATCCAGTACAGTGTCCCCTCTGAGGTTTGGGTGGCTAGTGTTCCCAAGATCAGCCTTGGCTTCTGGTAGAGCTAAAGTCTTTGTCCAAAGTTTTAGACCAAATTTTGGAGCCAAGGTAAGGGGGTGGAATCTGAGATCCCTAGATCTGGTCTGGCCTCTGGGTTCTCTAAAACCAGACTGGCCTCCCCTTCCACCAATGGACAGTTCATCCAGACAGAATCTAAACAGAGAAATAATGGAACTAACAGATGTTATGACTCAAAAGGATCTAATATAAATCAACAAAACACTTCATTGAAACATAAAAGAATATACCTTCCTCTCAGCACCTCATGGAACTTCTTAAAAATTGGCCATATACTCAATCAAAAAAAACCAGACTCTAAACAGATACAAGAAAATTAAAATAACCCCCAGTATCTTATTAGACTTCCATGAATTACAACAGGATTTCAACAACAGAAAAGACAGAAAGTCTAAAAACTTATGGAAAATAAACAACATTATTTAATTACCATTGGATCAAGAAGGAAATAAAGGCTTTATATAATTCATTTAAAATGAATGCACACTATAAACAAATATATGGAACACAATGAAAGTGGTGCTAAGAAGGAAGTTAATATCACTAAGTGCCTTCATGAAGAAATTAAAGTGATCTCATATGAGATAAAATATGAAAATCAACAAAATCAGAAATGAAACACAGGATATAGACACCTCAGAAATTCAGACTCGTTATGACTTACTTCAAAAACCTATACTCCAAAAAATAAGAAAATCCAAAAAACAGAAAATTTTCTCAATAGATACCACTTATCCAAATTAAATCATATCAAATAAACTCTTTAAATAGACCTATAAATAACCCCTAAGAAAATAGAAGCAGTCATTAAAATTCCCCCCCCAAAATAAAACCTGGGCAAGATGGTTTTATCACAGAATTCTACCAGACCTTAAAAGAAGACTAAATACCAGTACTACTCAGATTATTCCACAAAGTATAAACATAAGGAATGTTGCTAAATGCATTTTATAAGGCCATAGTTACATTGATACCCAAACCACATAAAGGCTCAGTTCGAAAGAGAATTACAGCAGTTTTCCTCATGAACATTCATCCAAAAATACTCAAAAGTACTTGCAAACTGAATCCAAGAACATATCCCAAAAGGTCATCCATCATGATCATATAGGCTTTATCCCAGAGATATGGGGATGGTTCAACATAAGAAAAATCTGACAATGTAAGCCTCCATACAAACTTAAATAAAAAGAAAACACATGGTCACCTCATTATATGTTAAAAAAGTTTTTGACAAAATCTAACATGCCATCATGATAAAGGACTTGGAGAGATCAGGGATACCAGGGACATACCTAAACATAATAAAGGCAATATACAGGAATCTAATAGACTACATCAAATTAAATGGAAAGAAATATGAAGCAATTCCACTAAAAGCAGTGACAAGATAAGGCTGTCAATTCTCAATATCTACTCAATATAGTACTTGAAGTTTTAATTAGAACAATAAGACAACTAAAGGAACCCAAAGTAATACAAATTAGAAAGAAAGAAGTCAAAGTATTGCTATTTGCAGATGATACAATAGTATATTAAGCAACCCCAGAAATTCTACCAGGAACTCCTAAAGCTGTTAAATACCTTAAGTGATATGGATAGATACAAAATTAACTCAAAAATATCAGTAGATGGCCATCTCCTATAACCAGGCAAGACTTCCAGCAGAGGGATTGGGACACCATTCCAGCCATACCAACCTTCAACCAACAATTTGTCTTGCCTACAAGATGTGCTGGGCTAAAGGTGTTGCAGAAGGATGGCTCAGCGGTTGAGAGCACTGATTCTTCTTCCAGAGGTTCTGGAATTCCCAGCAACCACATGGTGGCTCACAACCATCTATAATGAAATCTGGTGCCCTATTTTGGTGTGCAGGAACACATGCAGGCAGAATACTGTATATGTAACAAACAAAGAAATCTTAAAAAAAAATAATGTGTTGCAGAAATTGTGAGAATGATCTACCAATGACTGGTCCAGCTTGAGACTCATGCCAAGAGAGGGTACACTCCTGACATTGCTTGCAGGGGCAGGACCCAGAGGCTGGATAACCTAGAGTCCTAGAATAAAACCAAACACAACTGACAAAAATTAAAAGAAGTTAATGAAATAAATCCTAATAATATTCTGCTATACTCATAGATTGCTGCCTAGTCCAGTTGTCACCAGAGAGGCTTCACCCAGCAACTGATGGAAGCAGATGCAGAGATCCACAGCTAAACATTAGGCTGAGCTCTAGGAATCTGGCAGAAGACAGGGAAAGGACAGTAGGAATTGGAGGGGTCAAGGACACCACAAAAAAACCCACAGAAACAACTAACCTGGGCTTATATGCTCTCACAGAGACTGAACTGACAACCGGAGAGCCTGCATTGGATTGACCTAGACCCTTTGAACATATGATACAGTTGGGTAGCTTGGTCTTCTGGTGGGACTCCTATTCGTGGGTACAGGGGCTGTCCCTGACTCTGTTGCCTGCTTTTGTGACCCTTTTCTCCTGCTGGATTGCCTTAATAGCAAGGAAGTGTCTAGTTTCTACAAACTTGACATAGCATGGCTGGTTGATATCTATAGGAGGCTTGCCCTTTTCTGAAGAGAAATTGGAGAAAGCATGGATAGGGAAAGAGGGGAGGTGGGCTGGGGTGGGGTGTGGGGCAATACTGGGAGGAGACCAGGGAAAACTTTAGTCAGGATATACAAGCAACAAAAAGTAAATAAATAAAAGTAATGAAAAAATAATAAATGAATAAAAACAAATTTCCATGCATTGTTGATGTTAAACTTCTCAAGAGGCTTTTGAGTGAGGTGATATTATTAGAAAACCCACTAACCCAGCTTTGTGCCCCCATTCCCTCTGTATACCTTCCTATTAGAACTTAGCAGGAGCTGAGGGAAAACCCTTCCAATTGAGGTTTGATCCTAGTCACGGAAAGTAGCTGAAGCTGTGTACATGGCTAACTGTCTACAAAGCATTGAAACAAGAGATCCAGCACTGTATCTACCTTAGTAACACTGAGGACAACTTCCTAATGTTTTCACTGTTACACGGAAGATCTTCTGGACGACCCTCTCTGGAGTGGTGCAGAATCAAGCTCTTCAAAGGAGAAATGTATATGTACAGCACCGAGGTATGGTGTGGAAAGTCTCCAATGTCATACAGGCCATAGTCTGACTGGTGTCCTTTAAAAAAACTGAACCCCCAGTAACTAAAACAATTTTCAAGCCAAATAAAGTCCTATATGGACACCATCCATCCCTATAGACAGGTAATACATAAGTGAAACAAGGAGGGGATCCAAATAGTAATGAGTAGCTATGGCAATAGGAATGAACACAGACAACATGTGGTTAGAAAATAAGAATAGTAGCTAGTGCAGTGTGGTTTGAACTAACTCATGAGTCTGTGACAATATGTACTAACAACTGTTCTGTATTTAGTGGCCTGGTTTTACAAATTCTATGTGAGAAAAGGGGAACTAGAAGGTTCTGGGTTGCCTACTCTGGAGACAACAGAAGTGGAATGAAATGTATAACATTATTCCATGGGAATCAGAACGCATGAAAGTTTTCCATGTGTCACACCATAGTTCAATAAGTCCTCCTGGAAACCGAGAAGCAGATGTTATTGTGAAAATACAAACCATCTCTCCTCAGGAACCCTTGGTAGCTGCTTCTTGGGGATCATACAGAATCTACCTTTATGGGAACCAACATAGTCTGAAAAATAACTAACATAATCACAAAATACTCCAATCATTTGAACTTTGTCCAAGCACACGAGGCTTGGTTATAATCAAAGATAATATAGATGGATTTTCTGATGGGACACCCTGTTCCAAGATGAATTTACATGTATTCTCCATAGAATCTATGCCTATTGATGAGGGATGTAAATATGTCCTCACCTGTGTGGACACTGACACTGGTTCTTACAAGTATTTACATGCAAATAATCAAGAGTTAAAACCAAGATCAAGTGTCTCACCCAATTCAGTGTTATATATGGGCACTCACAGAAAATCAGTTGTGTCAGAGACACATATTTTACAATGAGGCTTAAGAGCAACTGAGTCCTAGGTAATTTCACCTACCTTATAACCCTGCTTGGGTTGTATTAATTAAAACAAAGAATGGATTATTGTTAAAATAAGAAGAACAAACTTAAAAACAGAAAGTGCTATGTACAGGAAGAAAGGGAGACTCCCAGAAGTTGAAATGTTAATGAATAAAAATCTCACTGCCAGGGCTGAGCTACTCCTCTACAAAATATTGATCAGTATCAAAGATAGGTTACCAGTGATGTGATAAAAAACATTACCAAAATCAGCTTACAGAGAAAAAGGTTTACTTCCATTTATATCATCCAGAGAACTCAGGGAAGGAACTCAAGACAGAAACCTGAAGACAGGAGGCAGGAACTGAATCAGAGGCCATGGAGGAGTTCTCCCAACCAGCTTGCTTCCCCCGGCTTGATCAGCTTCATTATAGAACTCAGGATCATCTGCTTAATGGTGGAAACATTCAGTGTGCTGAGCCCTTTCACATTAAATATCAGTAAAGAAATCACCCCACAGACTTAACTACAGAGAAATTTTATGAAGATATTTTTTCTCAATCATGTATTCACTCTTCCTAGATTACCCAAGCTGATGCTATGCTGACAAAAAAAATAGCTAGCACATCCAAATAGGTCTTCAAGCCTGACATACAAATCATAAAGGTTATTGCCACTGCTGGTGGCCATAAAGCAGACCTGGATAGTAAGTGCCTCTGGATGAAAATACTGCATGGTTTGACTGTAAGTCAGCTTGAACTGGAAATTCCATCCATGTTGGATGGATTTGCTAGTGTGCTAAGATGTCATGAAAGTTGTCACCAATAGACTTCTTTGTCTGTGGTACATGAATGCTATAATACTAACATGCCAGGCAATATATGCACACTTGTACAATAGTAGCTTGAATGTTATAAATGTACCCAACAAATTTCTAGTCAGACCGAAGACCCACTCTATAGAAGAGAACTCACAACTGGTACTGTAAACCAGGGAAAAAGTCCTCCGGTGTTATGTTTTTTCAATAAATGTGATATGCATGTCAAACTACCTTCTAAACATTGTGTTTATTTCCATATATGTCTACTAATGTGAGCCCTAGAGATCATGGAAGGAAACTTCATATTTTGCAATGCAGAATGTTCTAAAGGTATTTATAAAAAGATTTATAAAAGGTCAAGCTTAGGAGAGCCGAAGCTTAAAATCAATCAGGTCAATCAGGAAATAAAAGATTGTTGCTGTGTCATAGTGTGCAGTGTTAAACCATATATGGAAAAATAATCAGACATTGGCATCACCCCTTTCAAGGATCAGGGACCATCATGGAGGAAGGAGTGAAAGAATATAAGATGGAGACACAGGGGTAGAGTGTTGTGTAGCTATTTCATCTATACTTAAACTTTTCCTTCTGGACAGAGGTGAGAGATTATTACAAAACTCAGAAGGTAAACTAAATTCTAAACTCATAAAGTTCAAGAAGTTCCTGAAACTTACAAGATTGATAAGTCATCAATGCACACTTATTATATAAGCTAATGATTTCTAAGACAAGAACCTCTCTGAACAGCTGAGAGTGTACAGCAACCTCCAAGGATGAAGGTTCATGAAAGGTCATGCCCAGTGGATATTTCAGTGATTCTATAGTTTTTGAGTCACCCATGCTTCCGTAAATAATATTAAAAATACTCAGCATCAGTAGAACTGTTTCTTTTTTTTTTATTTCAGGCACTTTTTTATTGTTATTAAAAAATTTTCC
>LOJH01058748.1:0-11361 GCA_001685095.1 Ellobius talpinus
AGGGGAGGAGGTGGAAATTTTTTAATAATAATAATAAATAAAAAATTAAAAAAAGAAATCTGGAAATGGAGATGGTGACAGATCTAAGAGCTATAAACAAGGTAATTCAACCTATGGGCCCTCTGTATTACCAATATGTAATTCCTCTGCCTTCTGTATTACCAAAGGGATAACCTCTTATAGTTATTGATTTAAAAGATTGATTCTTCACTATACCTTTATAAGAAAAGGACAGAAAAATTTTCCTTCACAGTGCCCACTCATGATAGTTCTTAGCCTACTATTAAATACCAGTCTTTCATCCTTCCACAGGGAATGATCAATAGTCCTAGTCCTACCCTCTGCCAATACTTTTAAGTCAGTCATTGGAAATAATACATAAGCAATTTGCTAAATCAACAATTTACAATTACGTGGATGACATTTTGCTATTTGATTCAAATGTAGATACATTAGAAAGAATGTTTAAAGAAGTAAAGAAAGTTTTGCCAAAATGGTGATTACAAATTGATCTGAAAAAATACAGAGAGGAGATTCTGTCAACTACCTAGGTAATTAAATTGGTTTGCAGAAAATTAGATCACAAAGGCACAAATTAGGAGAAATCAGTTTCAGACTCTTAATGGCTTTCAAAGATTGCTAGGACACATTTTAAATCTTGTGGGTAGGTAGTTTAGTTTTGACTTTGTCATAAAATGTCTTGTCTTATCCATTTCTGTTAACTGACAGTTTTGCTGAATAAAATTGTCTGGGTAGGCCTCAATGGTCTCTTTGAGTCTGAAAGAAATCAGTCCAAACACTTCTGCATTTTAGAGTCTCCATTGAGAATTTGCATATGATTTTTATAGATCTGTCTTTATATGTTGCTTGTCAATTTTTGCCTTGGTGTCTTTAATATTCTTTCTTTTACTGTGTGTTTAGTGTTTTTTATTACTATTTTGTGAGTAGATTTTCTTTTCTAATGCAATCTATTTGAAATGATGCAAATTTATTGTATTTTTATAGGCATGTTCTTTGGGTTGGAAAATTTTTCTCTACTCTGATTTTGCTGAATATATTCTCTAAATTTTTGAAGGCTGTTTCTTCTCCTTTTATTTCCAGGGTTAAGTGTGTTTGTATTTTTTTTATCAATTCTGTTTGCATTTTTAAGTCTTGAACAATTTACTTCATCTGTTTGCCTTTCCTTGACTTTCTTTTAGGGGTCTATTGATTTCTTCCTATCTTTTGGTTTTCTTTTTCTTAATTTTGTTAAGGAATGTTTTCATATCCTCTTTAAGTACTACTATCATCTTCATAAATTCATTTTTAAGGTAATTTTCTTGTGCTTATGTTGTGCTGCGTTGTTCAAGTCTAGTTGTAGGACACCTAGACTCTGGTGATGTCATATTGCCTTTTCTGTTATTGATTTTATATAGATAGAGATTGTGATTTCATTTCCTAGACACCCACACCCAAATAATCACACAAAAGTTATATTAACTACACAACTGTTTGGTCAATGACTCAGGTATATTCCTAACTAGCTCTTACATTTTAAATTAACCAATTTCTGCTATTTCTTTATTTAACCATGCTGATGGTGGGTTGTTGCCTCACATATGCTTCTTATGTGGCTATAGAACATCTATCTGACTCCACCTTCTTTCTTCCTCTATTTCTACTTGGATTTCCTATCATACTATATCCTGCCTCACCATAGTCCAAAGCAGATTCCTTATTAACCAATGGTAATAAAATATTTTCACAGCATATAGAGGAGAATTCCACATCAATTATGATCTTACACTGGTATTTAGACATCTGGATTTGGGATGATTCTAGGTATAGGTGTTAATTCCTGCATCTATCTTTGTCAGATTGGTATTTTGTTCCTTTTGATTCTATCTGATCTTCTGGTCTAAATGGCAAAGGGTTCTGGTGATTAGCATGTCTTCACATAATGAAGAATGTCCTCTCTGATATTTTTGGAGCTAAGGGTTCCTGTTTTCTGCCTGGCCCCTAGTAAAGCTGAAGTTTTCTTCTAATGTTGTAGACCATCACTGTGAAGCACAGGGGAGTGGCACAAACTGGGGTCCTTAAATCTGGTCTGGCCTCTGGGGTCCCTAGGACCAGCCTGGCCTCCTGTATATCAGAAGTCTGCTTCTGAGATTATAGACCTGCTTATGGAGTAGGGGAGGACAGAATGGATGGAATCAGGAGAATGGGGGTGGGTGGTAGGGGAGTATAGTGTAAGGACCAGATGAAGTCTGGAATTGTTGGGGAGACTTACAGGGGCTTTACAGGTGGCAGACTGTATCTTACTTGGGGTTCCTAGCACCAGGTTCTTAGGAGTTGCCTGGCCTCCTAAATGGCTGCTGTGGGTGTGAACCCAAGTATGGAACCCAGGCAAGGAAGTATAGTCTGTGGTTATTGGGAAGGGTTTTAAGGGGTTTTTGCAGGTGGTGGGCTGTGTCAACCCTAAGATCTCTAGGAAAACTCTGGCCTCTAGTAAAGCTTCCAAGGCTGTAGGCCCTAATGTGGATCCCAGGGGAGGGGTACAGTTTGGGCAATTTTTTGACCAGTCATGTTTGTTCTATACCAGCATCCTAAGCCTTTGATTTGAGCTCTGGGCCCTGTCACTTAAGGCAGCATCAGGGGTGGCTTCCCTCTCATGGCATGGGTCTTGTACCAGTCATTAGCTAGCCTTTCCCACAATTTATATGCCAACTTTACCTCGTTACATCATCTAGGAAGGACAAATTATAGGCCAAAGGTTGTGGCTGGGTTGGAGTCTTATGAGTTTTCTGTTCAGGCTGTGTATCCTCTATTGCTAGGAGTTTTAATTAAGATCATCCTAGTAGATTCTTGGGAGTTTTAATTGCACTGGGTTTCTACCTCACCCTGAAGTGCCCCTTTTAAAGGAGAATTTTTAAATGAATTCAACATATACACAAAATCCTAAAAGTGGATTTATGTACTTATATGTATTTGAAAATTAAGTAATACAAATGTGACTGTTTATGTTGAAGAAAATATTAAAGAGCATATTGTTAAGGGGTTTTGTCTTTTGTCACTAAAGAATCAAAATGTGTCATATAGAAATTACATAGTAACTTCAAATTATTTTAAACAGCACATGTCAAATGTTTTAGGTATCCCATAAAATGACTGTCAATAGAAATATAAGAGAGTTGTTCATAGATTTTCTGTTCCCTTATTGTCTGAATACGTGACTCTTCACAATGACACCAAATTGCTATCCTGTCAACCTGTAAAAGGATGGCTCATTTTATCACCTGAGTGACAAAGTTTCATAGCCACAAAACATGGGCTGTCAGTCCTTTGAGTTGATTATGTTGCCCTACACCTGATGGTCTGCCTTGACAGCTTTTGTGTTTGCCTGAAATCCAATTGTCTCTGCTTCCAGCAGAAGAAGGCAGCTGTGTGCATGCTAGAAGAAAGGAAAAAGAAAATGATCTTCATGTTCAGAGAAATTATAAAAATGTTATTTTAAAGGAAACATACAGATATTGATTTTGCTTCGTCTCATGATGGACACAGATGATACAAAAAGAACCCATACGTATCCAAGGTTTATCAGGAATACAGAATCAGCATAAGCAGATGGCAGGGCCATTGCCATATGGCTATTTAGGAATGGACTCATGCTGTGGCCCTGGGCCAGAGGATAAAGCTAGAAACATTTCCTGCTATTTTAAACTGGAGTAACAAAGAGTGGGTGCGAGATTTGTTAATATGAAAAGGCAGTGGAAAATGATGACAGCAACACTTTCTTATATGTTGCTCTGTAAGCAGGAACTTCTACTTATAAAACAATTGAAAAATCGTCAGATTGGTAAACTTTTCTATATTATTCAATATAGAATTACAGAACTAATAAAATTCATTTTATTTCAAGATATACTGAAACCACTGTCTATTGAGGATGTGAAATACATACATATATTTATGCATGCATACATACATACATGCTATAGCTATAAATAGACACACACATATGTATATATAAATAAATAGGAGGCTGAATTCCTGTTTCCTCCAACACATCACTTCCTCTTTCCACCCAGTCATATTACTTCATGTCTTTCTGCACAGGCCTCCAGACCTCTATGGTTAGCTAATGGCCAGCTCTACCCTCTGATCTTTAAGCAAGCTTTAACTGGTCAAATAACATATCGCCATTTTCCTTTGTTTTGTCTAAAAGTTAAAGAAAAGTTTATAACTAATATTAGAAACACTCTATACAATAAATACAATAACTAAATATACAATTTATAAGGTAATAAATGTATAAACAATGTCCAGTACACTAACAATTGACAAACTCAAATTAAATATTCTATGCCTATCCTATCTTGGTGAGTCCAAATGTTGTACCTAATTCAATTTCTATTCCAACTTGCAGTGCCAAAACTGTCTTTTTATGTCCTCAACCTTATGTACTTCATATTTCTTTAGTGAATTTCTTTTCTGACTCTTGTAGCAATGAAAACTATAATTATAACTATAAAGTTTTCAACTCCATCATCGACCTGAGAAGGCAATGATATTACCTGAGTAAGCAGTAAGTTCAAGCAAGTACCTTCCAAACAATGTGAGAAATGACAGAAACAGCGGTCTTTCTGGACAGTTGCCCAAGGTTCCTCTGCAACATTGGGCCATCCATCTTTGGCCTATAGGCATAGCATATTTGATAGACTTTTCTATGAAGCAGGATATTCTGAAGATTTGTCCTACCTTGTCTTGTCAATGTTTGGAAGTCCTTTCTTTTGTGTCCTGCTTGCCCAATTTGTATAACATACTGGCAGCAGTTGAGCCAAGAGAACTTTTGTAACCATTGACTAACCTTTGCCACAAAGAAAGTAAACTCTATATGGAATTTCTTCAATGTGCACCATCTTCTCTGAGGTAGATTTTTGTTGCCAGAATCAGACACATCTCATTGTCATAAAAAAGAAAAGAACCTATGCTATTAAAACATCTTAAATGTCATATTCTATAGATTTCTGAAGTGTTTGAAAACTACCTGTCTATCAAAAATTTCTGTTTGATCTTGAAAACATAATATGACTTCACATTTGATTGCAATAGGTGACTAATTGCTATCTTGCATTTCCTTATTATCCTAAATGATTAGTAAATAACTTTTAAGGAATATAAATTTTCATTAAATATTAAATGACTTGCATAAGCTCTATATATTGAACAAGATTAGAAATATGTACAACATATTCTAACAAAAATAATCTCAACTTTATGTCAATATACAAAATATCCAAGTCAATGTAAAATATTTAAAATTAGTATTTCCTTTTTTGTTTTAAAAGTAGACTCAATAATCTACCTTTAAATACTGTTTCTGTATCACCTTATTTCTTTTCAGAGGGAATTCAAAAATCTACCCTCATATCTTATCATATCTATATCCCCTCTTTATTCTAAAGAAGAACTTTGAATCTTATCTCCTTTATTGAATTTTCTTCCTGACTGTAACCAATAACAATTTGTAACCAATTCCCCTAAGCAAAGAACTATCAGTACTTATGGTACACATTGGCACCCAACTTAAAGGCATAAATTCATGAAAAAGCTGCTTACAGGTTCAGAGGCTGGAGATGCATGTGCGGCTCCTGCCAGAGTCATCACACTACCCGCTAGCTCAGTTGGAAGTGAATGAGACTCTTAATCTAAGGGCCATGGATTTGAGCTTCATATTAGGTGCCAATATGTAGCATGAGTTCTAATGGGTCTTAATAAAATCCTGGTGTCAGTTATTGGGGAAAATGCTGGGAGATCAGAGAGACTTAGGAGCAAAAACCACAGCCGCTTTACCTGCTCAACTTCCCAGCAGAAAAGTGACTGAGTACCTGTTTCCTCCCAGCTTATCACTTTCTCTCTCAGCCTAGCCATATAACTTCCTGTTTGTACAGACCTTTAGACTTTCATGATCAGCTAATGGATAAATCCACTTTCAGATCTTCAGGCAAGCTTTATTTGTACAAATAAGGTATCATCACACTTTACAATCTTAACTCCTGTTTTACAATACTTAAAGAACTAAATAATTAACTAATTATAACAGTAGAGTTTCTTTGCAATTCTTATTGGCTGATGGAAAACGTTTTTAAACAAAGAGTGAGTATAGCTCACACCTCTGTAATACAGCTCAGTCGAAGGGTGATTGCTTCATATCTAAGAGCCCATGGGTTGGATTCTCAGCACCCCAGTGAAACAAATCAGTCATCTTTGCTGTCACCAGAAGACATGTTTATATTTGTTTGTCTGACTGCTACCAAGGACCTTTTGCTTTTTAGGTATGTTTGTAATATACCTAGAAACAATACTGAGGACTGTGGCATCATCAAAAATGGAGGAAAGGTTGATATCTGTGGTTTGTGCTGTTTCCATAGACCAAGAAGTCCATGAATTATGTTCCTACTGATTGGAAAGGTCAAGTAAGCTTCTTCTGCAGTGATCTTGATGGCTGCCAACATATAGTTGAGGGACATAGAAGACTTCAGTGAAAATCTCTACCCCTAACCTCCAGGGGAAAAAAAGGAACAATCTAGATGAGAAGCCATGGAAGAGAACTCTCAAAAATTATCATAAGGATGCTGAGGTACAGCTCTCTAAACAGCTATCTATGGACAGGGGTGGGATGAGGAAGGCCTTACTTTTCCTTAAGGCGCTGGCCACTTGGAGTTTGAACATGGTCCACTGATTATTTGGACGATACAAAATGGATTTTTAGTTTGATTTTTGGGGGGATGATACCATAATGGTGGGGAACATGCATGGGAGTATTGGGAAGCAAGGGTGGCCAGAGTATTTTATGTGAAATATACAAATACTCAATAATAAAAGAGAGAATATGCTAGGGTCTGAGTTATAGACTGTACATTGAAAATTCATAAAATATTAAGTTATATAAAATGAATAACAAAAGTGATTTTTTGAACCACATTGATGCTTCATAGGTTCCAGAAGCAAAGTCTGAAGTTCCAGGTATTCATCAAATAGGAATGAAACCTGTAGATGCAGTCACACACCACTGAAACTTTGAAAAAATTCTTAGTTAAAGCTATATTGTTGAAGTTCAGTATGAGACCAGTGAAATAATGTTGGAAATTTTTCTAAGTAGAGATAAGGAAAGTGTATTCTTTAGATTTATCTGAAGGTGTTCAGCAAGAGCAGAAAGGAAATCCCTTATGAAAAGCATGGCATTAAATAGGCAAGACTTAGGTGAGAGTTGAGAGAACACACACATAGCAACAGAGAAAGAGACATGGAGGCAGTGCCAGAGAGTATGGTATGTATCCTAACTATACATAAAAGATATAATCTAATGTCATGCTGTTTGAGGTTCTATTGTTCAATGTAATTTATAGACAGGTTAAAATATTTAGTAAAATTTAAAAGTAAATACAGTTTTTTGTTTAAGTTTAAAAAATATAAGGAACCTTGAGAGAGGGTTTAAGGGGAGGGGGAGGGAGGAGAGCAGACAAAAATGTAGAGCTCAATAAAAATCAATAAATAAAATAGGACAGTTTGCTTACCTATTTATTTTAAAGTGGTTTTTTTGGAGATTTATGAGGCATCTTATGAGGGGTATTGTTCAGTTGAGAGTCTTGGTGTCCACTAACTGTTTTTAATGCTGTTATTTCAAATATCTTGACTACAGTAACCTCTCTATATAAGCAATCTTTATGATTTCCTCAGTTGTGTTGCAATTCCAGATTCTCAACCAACTGAATTCGTATCTAAATTGCCTAATGAGAACTTTGTTCCTTTCTCATGTTCCCTTTCACATCCCTTCTTTCTATCTCTCCTCATTTCTATCTGCATGACTTTGGAATCAACACCTTCTATATTTTTTCTTACTAGCAAAAGATGTTAATGAGAACTGTCTCATCTCTAATGCCTTTGTATGTGCATATCAAATATTCTACATCAGAAACCTTTCAATTTCAGTGGAGTTCACCTAGGGTTGCTGCTTGTTTTTGGTCATCTCCTTGGTGACTCACAGGGTAGCTGTGGAACTGAGTTATTAAGTGTTGTAATTTTCAGAGCAGACAAAACAAAATTCCTTTTTAGAGCCCAAAAAGCAGATATAGACACATTGCCCTAAGGTTAGGGCATTGATGTAGGTAGCTAGGAGGATGGGCCAGTAGGAGTTTGACCCAGGGTCAGATCAGCAAGAAGACAGAAATTTTGTAGTTTGAGACATGAGTGTATGTGTGACATGTGTTTTAAGTTTACCAAATACTCACACACATTAAAATAAAAAAATCTTTTATTTTAGGAAGGTAGCCTATTGCATTTTAGGGGTACCTTATTTAATTAAGTGGTTCTAAAACAGCACTGCATTCAATTTTGGATTTACTTGAATTTTTTCCATTTAAAATGATACTGCTAGTTATTATAGAGAAATGGTCACCTCTTAGTGAATTAGCATGAGCAGAACACCTTTATTTCTCAGACATAGTCCAGCTAAGAGAATGTTAAATGAACAGATATAAATGTGAGTTATTCAGAGGGAGTTTTGTTGGTTTTCTCAAAAGCAAATATCAAGGGGACATTCACCATAGGGCTTGCAAGTTTACTACTGGTATCAACAGTTACTCAGAAGACACCAAAATAGATGCTTATAAAGGAATTTTATTTTTGTTATTCTTTAAATCAAATCTAATGTGACTAAATTTTATTGTTTATGTGTGAATAAATAGGAACTATTTTGACTTCATTCTTTGTTGTTTTAATATTTTGCAATTTCATATATGTGTAAAGTATGTTGTGAACATATCCCCTCCTCACAGACTTCTCTAATCCTTTTTCTTCTATTGCTGACCACCTCTTAGAAGAATATATGTGAATGTATCACATCGAAGCCCATTCTGTGTATCAGTTAGAATTTAGTCACATAGAATATTGAAAAAGATGAATGGTTAGATCCTGGTCTCCATCCTATTTTGCACATGCCTACATCTATTCAATCACATTTTCTTTCAGAGTAATGATCACTCTCAGGGAAGACAGCATCAAACCCAAACTGGTCACAAGTGACTTATGTCTTACACAGACTTCTTTGATCTCATGACATCTGCAAATAAAAAGAGAGTGGAAGTCTAACCACTTCAACGATTTTCTTAAAGAGAAACATAAAGGTATCACTGGTACACACAACATCTTGCTGACAGGACAGTAACTTTTCTCAGCCTCAGTAACGGGACAGTGGAAATGCCCACACTGCATCACTAATACAAACTAGAGATCCTATTGTTTATGACAAATATCTTTGAACATTGACCTCCTTAGCCCAGGCAACTTCAGTTGCTACTACCAATATAGAAGTGGGTATTGATGGAGGTGCTTTCATTAAAGATTTTATATGTGTAACCCACTTCCTGTTGATAAAATTCAAGACAAGAAAAATCAATGCCCTTAATAATCTCTTCAGGGATCACTGTTAACATACCCTTCACAATCATGATTCATTATATTCTTTGTGAATTGTCAGGTGTCTTGTTCATTGAGATCTGAAAGACAACTTTCTATACTTCACGTTTCATGTATCTGAAGCTGTAGGTGTCTTCTATGCACCCAGCACCTGTGAGGGTATGTGCAGCCACAGTTGCTATGCTTTTTCCCTTTCTTCTCCTCCCCCATTCTTTATCCTACACATCTTCCTTCTCATGCTCTTTTCCTCTTCCTACTTCTCTTCCTTCTCCTCCAGGTAGTATTCTGGTGTCTCTGAGTGATCGCTAGTCAGTTCTAATGTACTGTTGGCAGGCACTATATGTTCCAAGTTAGAGTAGAATATTCATTAGCCATATGCTTTCTCTTCCAGTTTCTGATTTTTTTCTAAACTAAGTTTTCTCAAAAATGAATGTTCAAATTATTAGTTTACAAACATTTCCAACTATACGTCTTAATTTTTAACCATCCACTATTTTTTGCATCCTTTTTCTAATGGTTTTCTTGCATTGCTTTACAAAAATGACCTCAAAAGTGTTGGACTTAGCCTTAATTTAATGTCAAAATCCAGTCAAGATTTTTTTATGTTCAAAAATGTGAGAATTTTACTCATTTTAGTGCCAGTATTAATATTTAGTTGTATCAGTTGTTTGCATTTTATCTAAATCCTTTATTTCCTATCTAAAAGCAAGGCTCTGAAATCTTTTCATTTATGTAAAAGTTTATAAATATAGCACAAAGCCCCCAGCATGTATTACTAGCTTCTGTTTCCCATTGCCTTCCACTAAAGCTAGAGGCAAAGTAGGCATTTGGTCTATGTTGTGAGTTATTGCAGATAACATTGTGAACATTTATTTCCTCTCTGCATAATAGATATTTCCATTTCCTCAATCTCTTTCATTAGTATTCTTATAGCTCATAGACAACACCATCGAGACAACATAAGGATTGTTTATTCAGTATCACACTCCTAATAATTCATATTTATTTAGCCAATACTATTTGCTGAACAAGGAAAGCTTATGACTTGTTCAGGTAAAGCTCAACAAAACTGCTCCACTCATTATAGAAAAAAAAATCTGTCCAAATTTTTACAATGTAGATGTTTCTCTGATCTTAGGATTTGAGGTCCAGCTAGAAATGGTAAAAGAATTGACGTATATGGAAAATGCTCACTTGGGTATACCCTGAAAAGTTATTGTTTGTAACTTCTTTCACAAAAGTCTGAAAAAAGTTTTGCGTGGTCAAAAACTATAGTTGAATTTGTTAGGGTTTCTATTGCAGCAACAAAACATCATGATCAAAGCAAAATTTGGAGAGGAAATTATGTCATCTTAAACATCTGTAGAACAGTCTATCACTGAAGGAATTCAGGACATGATCTTGAACAGGGCAGGGACATCGAGAAATGCAGGGTAATAGCTTGGTCATCATAGCTTGCTCTGCCTGTTTTCCTATATCACCCAGGATGTCCAGTGAAGATCGTAGTACCATACAGTGATCTGGGGACTCCCACATCAAACATCAGTCAAAAATACAGCCCCCAGGTTTGCTGCTTGACCAATATGATGAGGGCATTTTCCTAGGTAATGTTTCCTATTCTAATATACTTTCAGTCTTATCAATTTGATAGTCTATGATTCTGTCCCCCAAAAGAAATCAGTTGTATGAAATCATTATCCAGCCTTTGTCAGTATTTGTTCCAATGGTTCACCAAAATATTTTGTTGTCTTCTTTCTACTGAAATTACTTTGCTAGTTAAAATACTCAGCAATTGCCATTTCAATGTAACTTAACTGTTTTAATGTATAGGTTAAAGAATACCTATAAAAATTAATTCTACTTCATGTACTGGCTGTGTGGGAGCCTAGTGTGCTTGGATGCTCA
>LOJH01058749.1:0-11361 GCA_001685095.1 Ellobius talpinus
TGATGGCATCTTTAAAGTCATTCTGATGGCCAGGACCGCTTCTCAGTGATGACAGGGCATCATATACGGCGACATATACGGCACAGATACGTTGGACAAAGGAGTGATTCAGGTCCTGGATAGGACATAGTAGAATGATATGAGATTTCATCACCCCATTAGCCCATAATTTAAAATGTGTTGAGGTATATATTTCTAGAATTTTCTGCCCAAGTAGCTGAAAACACAGACACTGAGGCTGCAGATGAGGCTGCCTTTTTTACAGGTAAAAAAACTGAGGCTTAGACTATTTATTTAATAAAACAGGCTATAACCCAGGTCCTTGATATAAAAAGCCTTCTTCTTTTTAAAAAATTTTGTTTATGTTAGGTGGTGGTGGCACACGCCTTTAATCCCAGCACTTGGGAGGCAGAGACAGGAGGATCTCAGTGAGTTTGAGGCCAGTCTGGTGTACAGAGCAAGTTCCAGGATATCCAAGACTGTTACAAGAGAAACCCTGTCTCAAAAAACCAATAAATACATATATACATAAATTTAAAATTATTATTATTATTATTATTATTGGTGAGGGAGGGAGTCTCCATGCCACGGTGCGTATGTGTGGAGGTCAGCAGACAACTTTGTGAACCTTCCAGTTTGTGGGTAGGTTCTGGGGATCAAACTCAGATCATAAGACTTGGATGGCAAACCGAACTATTTTTTTTAAATGTGTAGCCCAGGCTGGCCTTGAACTCGTAATCCTCCTGCCTCTGCCTCCTTCAGCAAATCCTGCCAGCATGCACCACCACAACTGGCAAACCAAACCATTTAACCAGATCAAAAGGCATTTTTAAATTTGTATTTATGTATTTATTTGAGACGGTATCTTAACTATGAAGCCCTAGTTGGTATGGAATTTGTTATGTGGAACAGGTTAGCCTCGAACTCACAGAAATCTACCTGCCTCTTCCTCCCCAGTGCTGGGATTAAAGGCGTATGTTGCCTGGCCATGCTCCCAATGGCCTTACTATCATGTTACAAGTTCTCTAAAGGATAATATGGCCAGGTATGATCCTTCGCATACTTGTGTAGAAAGGAAAGAATCAGAGCTTGGGATGTGTCTCAGTGGTAATACATTTGCCTAGCATGTGCAAGACCCTAAGTTCCAAATCCAGCAAGAAACAAAAGAGGGATCAGTTGGGGAGTTGTGGTGGCCAAGGCATCAGTGGCCCCAATGTATACACATGAATCCTTACTCGCTCTCACAGTGAAACCCCACTAAGTGGGGATGGGGTCTCTGGTGTTTAATACAACATGTTGGACGGCATCTGAGTACAAACAGAGCCAGGCAGTTTCCCAGGCGGGTGACATACAGAGTCCCAGAACACCAGAATTCTTGAACTTCTGCTGAGTTTTTATATCGCCTGTCTTCACTGGACCCCACCCATAGTGGGAGGAAAAGGCTTTGACTTGGGAATGGGCCAATAATGCCGATTTTCTTAACTACACATAGCTTTGATTGTTCCAACGCTGTTTAAAGCCTCTGGTACTTTTTTATTATTATTATTTGTTTTGCTTGGTTGGTTTTTATTCTTGTTTTCTTGCTTGCTTGCTTTTTGCAGCTAGGTCTCACGTAACCTGGGCTGGCCTTGAACTCCTGATCCTTCTTCCTTTACCGGAATGCCCAACTATACCTAACTAAATCCTCATCCTTCTTTTATGACTGCTATTATTGGTTTTCTGTGGTGCTAGGGATCCAACTCAGGACCTTCCACATGCTAGACAAGCATTCTTCCCCTGAGCTAACCCCAGGGTCCCTGTGTTCCTTGATTAGTCGGTCCTGCACTGATGCTCAAGCCCAGGCTCAGATCACTGTCTAAACTTCATTCTTCATGTGTCTTAACCTCTCCCCTGCCCCTAGTGCTTAGATTAGCCCCTGATGCTCACAGGCTAACTGCTGTGCTCCGGGAAGACCCCTACCAGGCAACGCAGAGATGGAGATGGCTGAGAAGAGGTCAGAGGATGCTTTGAAATCCTGTTGACCCAGGTAGCTAACATCACCCCCCATTTTTTTCCTGGCTAAATCCCCACCACACACACTCCAGTCCTCGCTGCGTCTCTGAGAGCCCTCTCTCATTTTGTACTTACATTTTCAGAGCCTCGCTCATTAAAGGCAAATTTGCTTTTTGTTTTTATGGTAATTCTTAAACTCATAAGTGAAACTTGTTTGAAACGGCTGTAGCTCTATTATTACAGAAACAATGTAACGAAAATACATTTTCCCGGAAGACTCTGATGTCACAACCGGGAGAGAGAAACTAATCTTGAACTTAAATATTTGAACTTGAAAAGTATCAAGACAAAGAGATGAGGGAAAAAATAACAAAGAACTGGCAAATAAGGGACCTTAGGGGATCCAGTTTCTTGGCTAGCCAACAGGAGTTTGTAAAGAAAGACAGCAGAGAAAATGGCCAAAGAGAAAGCACAAGACACTTTCAAAACAGTCAAGGACACAGACCTCAAGTTGAAAAACCTCAGACGGTTGAATGAACTGAAACTACACCTGGAAATGACCGTGGTAAATAACAGGTTGCCCAGGATACTGAGTGCACCATGACAGCTTCTATGGAAGGCCAAGACCCTTAGCATTAAACAAGACAGTGATGGTGGCTCCTACTTGGTCGAGTGTTAAGACCACCTTGTGCTGTGTATGAGACTATAGGCCATCAAAACAAAGAATGAATAAGCCAGGCACAGGGCAATCCTGCAATCCAAGCCACTGCGGGGAATCAAACTAAAAAGGGCAGAGGTGGCTGAGTTCAGTAATAGGACCTCTTGCCTGGCACATGCAAGACCCAGAATTTGATTCCAGTTTCTCCAGGGAAGTAGCTCGGTAGCAGATAAGTTGTTTAGCATTTGCAAGAACCTGAGTTCAATCCCTAACGCTGTTAAAATAAAGAAGTTTTAAAGAAGGAAGAAGGAAAGGAGGGAAGCAAAGCCAAATTTAACGGCTCATGCCTGTTATCTCTATGCTTGGAACTCTGAGGCCAGCCTGGGCTACAGTGTTGGGAGTGGGGCCTTCCAACAGGAACATCAGCACAGAAGACAGTAGATTCATGCCTTCCCAGCTATAAGGGCATTTGAGTTGTTACAGCCTATCAGTGCCTGTGCCAGCCATCAATCAAGTGAAAGTGTAGACTACATTCTCAATCTAGAACATTCGGGAATATTGGCTGCACACACCTTGGTGTAAAACCATATTTAATGTTATGCTCTAACCAAAGAAGAAAGAAAAACCAAGAATGGCAACCTAAGCCTCAGAAACTGACAGGACCCAGGAGAGCGGAGAAGGGAAGCAGATGAGGTGGATGGGTTTCTTCCCTGCTGCTGTGATGACCAAGGGCAACACACAGAGGAAGGTTTATTTTCGCTTCTGATTCCAGAGGACAGCCCACAAGAGTGGGGAGAGGCATGGCAGCCAGCTGTGGCAACAGGAGGCAGAGATCACATCTTCAGCCACAAACACCAAGCAGAGGGAGCAAAGTAGAAGTGTGAGGAGGCTGTGTGTGCTCCCCAAAGCCCACCCCCAAAGCCCACCCCCAATGACTTTCTTCAGCCAGGCAGCACCACCTCCCCAAGCAGTACCACCAGCTGAGAACCAAATATTCAAATTTATGAGCCCATGGGAGACATTACTCACCCAAACCACCACGGGAGGTCCCTGAATGATGGCTGTCGATGTTGAAGAATAGAAAGTTATAGAAGGCAGAGCCCAGCAGGGAGGCAAAAATCAATAGAATTTCAGCTGGGATGGAAAGTCGAGGGAAACTGAAAACACGATGAAGTCGAAGAGTGAAAAAAATAAATGAAAGAAAGAAAAAGAAAAGTGTCTAGACATGTCTATAGTGTACAACTGTAGCTCAGTATTTGGGGTATAAAGGCAAGAGGATTAGGTGTTCAAGGTCATCATTGACTACATATTGCACTCAAAGCCAACATAGGCTATAAGAAACTGTCTAAAGAAAAGTTTAGATAAATAAATGTTTCAAATTCCATATCAAAAAAAGTATCACAAGAAAGCAAACATTAGTGGCCAGGGAGGTGCTTGCAGGTAACCCTGGAAACCTGTCTAAAAGTAGAACGTAGCTGGAGACTGTACTTTTGTTTTTTCGCTGCCCAGACCTGAATAATCACACAGAAACTCTATTAATTACAGCACTGTTTGGCCAATGGCTCAGACATATTCCTTGCTAGCTCTTACATCTTAAATTAACCCATTTCTATTCAACTATATATCACAAGGCTGTGGCTTACTGGTAATGTTCTGATATCTTTCTCCTTCAGCAGCTACATACATGGCATCTCTCTAATTCTGCCTACTCTCTCTATCCTTTCTATCTCTGTTCGGATTTCCCACCTGGCTTTACTTTGCTAAGCCATTGGCTGAAACAGCTTTATTCATCAACCAATAAAAGGACATCCAGAATCAGTGGAAGGAGAAAACTGACCCCTCAAAGCTGATCTCTGACCTCTCTGCCCATGCATACTAATTGTGTACCTAGAAAAATAGTCAATAATTTAAAAAGAAAAGTAAGTATGGATGAGATAGTACTGTGTGAGCAAAGGACTGTGTTCATGGCCTCATTATTGTAAACCCTGTTTATTGATCTTAGACTCAACCTATAGTAAAAGCAGGGAAGACTTGAGAGATGGTTCAGTGGGTAAAGACCCTTGCCATGTAAGATTGGCGACCTGAGTTTGATCCTGGAACCCACTGTGAAAGGAGAAAACCAACTCCTACAAGTTGTCCTCTGACCTCCACATGTATGCCCCCCCACATCATTCACACGCTAAAAAGCAAAGCATGAAAGACGTTATTAGAGCTATAAACCACAATGAGAGTGTTTTCAATCAAGACAATGGGAAAGTAGACAGGAGTCCCTCTGTTTTCTTAGGGAATGGTGCCAGGACCCTCCATAGATGCCCAAAGCCCTGAATGCTCAAGTCTCTTAAATGGCACCATAATTGCTTGCAACCTATGCCCATCCTGTACCCTAGACTTTCTCTTGATTACACACAGCATGTAAGGCAGTGGTGTCGTTAGACTGTATCGTTTAGGGTGTGTTGACAGGATGGGGTGTGTGCACATATCTAACATGGGTACAGCTTCTTTCCTGTTTACTTTCAATTCCCAGTTGGTTGTTTCTACAGAGACTAAGCCCATGGCTACTAGCTGTTGACTGTATAACACAGAAACCTGAAGAGAAGGAGAGGGGGAGGAGAGGGAAGCAGAGGCAGTTGCTGCCTGGTCTCATGTGACTCTGGTGAGCCATTGTGGATGGAGCTGGTGGATGGACCCGAAGTGTGAGCATGTTTCTAACAGTCATAGCTGTGGCTGAGATAGCACTGTGACTCTGTCAGGGAAATGAGCTGGGAAAGGGAGTGAGTGAGCAAAATTCTTCTCCAATGTAGCAGAAAGTGTGTGTATAGATTTAAGATGTAAAATAAAGAAATGGTGACATTTACTTAGGGATTGGAACTTCGGGAACCACAGCTCAGAAGGTGAGCAGCTGCTGCTCTGGGGATTGAGCTGGAAGAAAAGACTTTCATTGACATAAATATACCCAGGGCTGAGGATAGCTCAATAGGTAAAGCACATGCTGTGTGAGCCTGATGTCCTGAGGGTGGATCCCCAGAGCCCACATAAAAGCCAGACACAGTAGTGGCAAGCACCTGCAATCCCAGCGCCGCTACTGGGAGGTAGGGGGCTGGTGGTGGAGACAGGAGTATGTCTGTCTAGGGCCCAGCTAACTGGTGTAAGCAGCAGTGAAAAGAGCCTGTCTCCAGCAAAGCAGAAGGTGAGGACCCACCTCTGAGGTTGTCTTCTGATACCCACGCTCATGCTGTGGTATACACACATCTACACACACATATTACGTACACACCTACATATATAGAATTCAATGTGTCATGTGCTCTGTTGATGTGTAATAAATAACATAGAGATATATCAATGTGTGTCAGGTTGGGAACCACCCTGCTTCTGCTACTGTGGTCCTAGGAGGAGCTTGGTTCTCCAGTGCTGACCCTGAGTGGAAGATGGAACAGGGAAGAGCTGGCGGGGAAGGCCCTGGCAGCAGTGTAGGGCTCTGCAGGCTTGTCCCTGTGCCTGCCTGTAGTGACTGTCCTTAGCCTTCCAATCAAGTCAGAACTCAAATGCAGGCAGTCTGCACACAATTCCACAATTCTTTTTTGTTCCCCAAGACAGGGTTTCTCTGTGTAACAGCCCTGACTGCCCTGGAACTTCCTTTGTATACCTGGTCGCCCTCAAACTCCCAAAGATCCACCTATCTCTGCCTCCTGAGTGCTGGGATTAAAAGCATGTGCCACCACGCCTGGCTCTAAAAAGCATATTCTTGTTAATGCTAAATATTGATGGCTTTAAAGAAATTGTTTAAATGACATATAAGCCATTCCGAGCTGATGCTCAATCATCACTTTGTTTTGTTGTTGCTGTCCTTTCTACTCTTCTGTGACACCTAATTTTACATAGGTCTGATCCTTATACACGTTTGTAAGCATTCTTACCTGCCACAAATGGTGTTACTTGCCTCATAATTATCGGTTTTAATGGCTGCATAATATGCAGGATCATTTTTAATTAATCACAGTACCCTGTGTTAACGGTTCATTATAATGTCAAGTATTTATTTTTTTAATCTCCATTATACTTTCATATGAGGCTGTTCCACTTACATAAGGCTTTATCAACAACCTCAACACCTTCACAGTATGTAACAGGACAGGCATAACCACCTTTACCTTGAAAGTGGGGAAACTAAGTCCCAGAGAGATCAAGCATCATTCAGATAGCAAGGATGGGAGCAGCAAGACCATAGTCTTCCAGGGCCTTGGTCTCCATGCCTGATTCTCTAGTTCTGAGCAGTAGTTGGTACCTTTATGGTACCCGGTTTCTTCCATTTTACAGATGAGGATGCTGAGGTCCAGAGTGATAAGATAACTTGCCCAATGTCACATGGCAGAGTCAAACTGACTCTGAAGCCCAGATCTCTTCCTGATAGTCCCCCCCATAGCCACTAAACTCAGAGGGAATCTCTCCTCAGGTTCTCTACCCCGGCTCTTGTCATGTTCTGCTGTTCCTACACACATCCTGGTGAGGTTTGGCTGTCAACTCTGTACTTTGTTTCTGACATACACTTTGTGGAAACTCACGGCTGGCCCTGGAGGACAAAAGGGTAGAGCTTTTTGATGAGTCCGTGGGTGAGAGGCTTGGTGTTTTCCTTTTGTTTGGGCTCATGCAGCCCAGGATGGCCTTGGGTTTGCTGTATAGTTCTACTGGTCTTGAACTTGATCCTCCTGTCTCCATCTCCCAAAGTGCTGGGATTACAGGTGCATGCCCCTTGCCCAGTTTATGCGGGGCTGGGGATTGAACCCAGGGCCTTGTGTATGTGAAGCTGACCCACTGTTAACTGGGCTACATTCTTAGCATTTCCCCCTTGCTTTTTATTCCCAGCTTTCCCCCATTTGAGTAACTGGCACTTTTTCTGTGATAAAATGCACACAATGTAAAATTCCCCGTCTTAGTCCCATTGTGAGCATACAGTCGGTGGCTCTTGAGTGTGTTCACATTGATGCATAGCCACCACCATCATCTAGCTCAACAGCTTCCTGCATTTGCACGACTGCCTCATTTGCAAGTCTGTACCCATTAAACCCTGACCCCTCGTTCTCCATCCCTCCCCACCAGCCTCAGCCACCATTCTAATTCTTGACTCTGTGAATTTCACTAAGCAGCTCATGTAAATGAAATCATATAATGTTTATCTTTGGTCTCTGGCTTATTTCAATGAACGCTAAATCCTCAAGATTAGTTATCCATGTTAGCAAATACCAGAACGTTCACTGGTGGGCTGTGTGTGTGTGTGTGTATGTGGTATGTGTGTGTGAGAGAGAGAAACAGAGAGAAACACACACACACTCAGAGAGAGAGAGAGAGAGAGAGAGAGAGAGAGAGGAAAATTGCTAAGTAGGCTATGCTAGCTGTCCAGCAAGCCCCAGGCACCAACACTGAAATTAGAAGGCTGTGCCACCATGCCTAGTTTTTTATTTTTAACATGAATCCCGAGGCTTGAACTCAGGTCATTGGCTTGCCAGTCTGAGTTCAAAGAGGGCATTGGATTCCCCTGGAACTGAGTTACAGATGGTTGTGAGCTACCATGTGGGTTCTCTGCAAAAACAAGTGCTCTTGACCACTGAGCCATCCCTCTAATCCCAAATTCCGTTATTTATTTTTTAAAAAGTTGAATATTATTCTACTGTGTGTTCACTGTTTTCTTAGCCACACATCCATTTATGGTCTTAAGCATCATTGCCAATGGTGCTGATATGAACACTGGTGTATGGGTCTCTCTCTCTCTCTCTCTGTCTCTGTCTCTGTCTATCTTCATTGTCTTTTCTATCTATGCCCAGATCTATTCTATCATCAGATCTATGCTGATGAGTTTAGAACAAAAGCCTTCAATTCTTTCTCCAGTTTTATAGTGGTCGCCGAGCAGAATGAGCTCTATGTAAGAGTGGGTGGTTGGGAAGAAGGGCTTGGGTCCTAAGTGCATGCTCAGGCTTGCACATATTAACTTTTTTCTCAGTACTGTGACAAAGTGCTGGACAAAAGCAACTTGAGAAGGAGGGGTTAGCATGAATTCTATGAACAAAACAACGGAGTCCTATATCAGGGGGTGAAAGCTGAGAGATCAGAGAAGCAGTGCAGCCACCACTAGAGACCTTTTACCTCTACTGAATCCTCAGACCAAAGGGGCGATCCCTTTGACTGTGTCCTCTGACTGTGTGCTCTGACTGCGTGCTCAGGCTGACTGCCTAGATTGCTGCCTCAGACTGCACCTCAGACTGCAACAAGCTTCTGTCTCCTCCCGCCTTACATTCCTTTCTCCACCCAGCCATATCAGGAGGGTTTATTTGGGCTCATACCTTAAGGAGATAGAGTCCATTGTGGCAGGAAGGCAAGTGGAGGAAGCATGAGAAAGCCGCTGTGTGGCATCCACAATCGAGAAACAGAGAGAAATGCTGGCACTCAGCTGGCTTCCTTGTCTGGTTTTTGTTCAATTTGGAACCCCAGTCCATGGGATGATGTCACCTATATCCAGGATGAGTCTTCCCCACTCAGGTAAACTGCTCCAGAAACAGCCCTCAATGCATACTCTAGGGTGTATCTCCTAGGTGATTCCAAATTCAGGCAAGCTGACAAGGAAGATGAGCCATTACAATATGTATTTTAAAAACATTTCCTGGGCCAACAAGACAGCTCCACACATAAATCACCTCCTTTCCAAACTTGATGACGTGAGTTCAATCCCTTGGCTTCACAGCATGGCAGGAACAAACCAGCTCTCTCAAGTTGCCCTCTGACCTCTATTCCTGCACCATGTTGAATGAATGAAATAAATCAATTAATTAAATGTAAAATTAAGAAAAATCTTGTGCCAGGTGGTGGTGGTACATGCCTTTAATCCCAACACCGGGGAGGCAGAGACAGGCAGACTTTGGGAGCTTGAAGCCAGCCTGGTCTACAGAGCGAGTTCCAGGACAGCCAGAGATACACAGAAAAACCCTGTCTCAAAAAACCAAAAAAAGAACAAAGAACAGTTTTGTGAGGTTCTGGGTTTGTTTCCAGCACCACAAAAGAGAGGAGAGGGGAAGAAATACTCTCCCACAACTCATTAATAAAAGAGGGTAACCCAATCTGAAAATTAGCAAAGACAGAGGGATCTTTCTCCAAGAGATGAAAAAGTGGCAAATAAGCAACATGAAAGGATGTTCTACAATCATTAGAAAATGCAAAATATGCACAGTGAGATGCCTGCCACGACACTCCCACCGCACAGTGAGACACCTGCCACATCACTCCCACTGCACAGTGAAATGCTGGCCACCCCACTCCCACTAAGATGGCCAGTATAAAACAATCAATAATAACAAGCATTGTAGAGGATGTGGAGGAAATTAGAAGCCTTCTGTACTTCTGGTAGGAAAGCAAAGTGATAGTCATTCTGGAAAACAGGCTAGCAGTTTCATGGTTAATTAAACACAGAGTTACCGTATGACCCAAAGAATAGAAAAATGGGCTCCGCTTTCACTCAAATCAAAAATTTCAAGAATGTTCACAGGAACACTCTTTGCAATATCCAAAAAGAAGAAATCTCCTAATGGCCATCAGTTAAGTGGATGAATAAATGTGGTATATCCATAAAATGAAATATCATTCAAGCATGAAAAGGAATGATATATAATAGGTATGCGGTTGCCCAAACTGGGAAGCAAGAAACCCTCATTCAGTAGGTAAATGGGTAAGTAACTGCGGCACAACCAGACAACCAGGTAGTATGGTGAGCTGAGGAGGAGTAAGGGACCACGCGATGAGAAGACATGCCACTAAGTGGGAGAAGCTGCGGTGAAAAGACAGACCGTGTGACATTCGGGAAAAGGAACTGCACAGACAGGATGAAGGGAGCGGCAATTGCTCTGGATGAGGGAATGGGAAAGCACAGAGTCTTCGGGACAGTGAAGCTTTTCTGTCTGATACTTTAAAGGTGGCCACATGTCATTATGGGGCCATCAAAAGTCACCCAAAGTGTGAAGTGCGAAGCCAAGGGTGGGCCCAGCTTGGTGACACACCTCTCTCATCCCAGTGCTCAGGAGGCAGAAGCAGGAGGATTTCCATGATTTTGAGATCAGCCTGGTCTACATAAAGAGTCCTGACCAGCCAGGGCTGCATAGACCCTGTCTCAGTCAAAATAAAATACACACACAAACACACACATGTGTGCATGCACACATACACACACACACCCCTCCCTCAAAGGTGAACCTTAGTTTACTCTATGGACTTCAGCTGATGGGTTGGCTCATTGATTGTAACCAATGTGGCAATCTGGGGTGAGATATTGATGGGAAGATTCAGTATGGAAGGGCGGGGGGATGGGGCAGGATGGGAAACTTATGCTTTCCATTCAACATCACTATGAATCGAAAAGTGTGACCATCCAGTAGGTGTGGTTTTTTTGTAAAAATTTATTTTTATTCTATATGTATGGGTGTTTTCTCCACACACATTTCTGTGTATCACATACACACAATGTCCTTGGAGGCCAGAAGAGGGTATTGAATTTTCTGGAATTGGAGTTATAGCTAGCTAATTGTCATATGGGTGCTGGAATTTAAACCCAGGTTTGCTGGAAGAGCAATCAGTGCTCTTAACTACTGAGCCATCCCTCCAGCCCAGGAGTAAGGATATATTTTTTTTAAGATTTATTTATTTATTATGTATACAACATTCTGCCTCCATGT
>LOJH01058750.1:0-11023 GCA_001685095.1 Ellobius talpinus
TAAATAATAGCTATATGATTAGCCTATTTTTAGTAGCCAAATGGGTCATAAACAATAGACTCTTGAGCCCTCCCTACTACATCTATGCTGAGCAAGGAATACATCCCAAGAGAATAGGATCCCAAAATGCCAGTACATGTAGTAGAGATAAATCACAGTGCCACTGTCAGTGACCCCTCAGTCTGCTCCAACTATCAACCACATTCATAGGAACCAGTTTGGTCCTATGCTTGTTCCTTCCCAGGGCCTTGGACCTTCCACAAAGCAAAGTGCCTTACCCTCTCTTAGGACTAGAGGGGGTTGGAATGGGAGGGTGTGTGAAGGGAATGGGAGGAGGGGAGGGAGTGGGAATTTGGATTGGTATTTTTTTAAATAAATAAATAAATAAAAGAAATACTCTAGAGAAGTAGTATATTATTACAATTATTTATTGGTTGTCAAATTTGCATCTTACCTAGTTTACCAAATACCAATTTGGAATGTCATGAACCAAGAATTATGAATAATCTGATAGTATGTGCAGTACATTAAAATCATTTTTCTTAAACATGGCCAGCTTCTTTTCACTTCCTTTGTTCCATAATAGAGCTTCATTCCTTTAACCCATTTTCATGTATATCATTATGACTGAAATTTGTGTTTTCTTGCTGAACATTCTGTCCTTCTGCATGACATGTTTCACTTTATGACACCATCCTGTTTGAGACTTTGCTATCATCTCTGAATCCTCCATTTTGTCTCTTTTCAAATCTGATCAGTATTCAAGTCATCTGTTATCTATCTCTTCTGCCTTGCCAATCTGTATTCCCATTGGTAGTCTCCTTCCTAACAATACTGACAGAGTACCCAGTTACTGTCAGTTTGTAGCCTGTGACCTCTCTGATCCACTGTCCACTGTGCTGTCAGATTTAGTCTCCCTTGATGATTCATTCATTATTCTCCTTAAAATGTTTTAGTCTCTATATGGATACAGTTTGAACTCAATAGCTTCTCTTCAAGACTTTGCCATCTACTCCAAACTTATAGCTGTATTGTCTACTCTTTCTTATTTACAAGCCAAGCTGAAACACTTCTTAGCTTTTTACTTGTAAAGTAAAAATTATTTATTTTTTCATCTAAAGATCTCACAAATTTGGGCCCTATTTAGACAGTTAAAAGATTTTCTTATTGCAATAATAATTCATTTCCTGGGATGGCTGATGGACATAAATAGGATACAATGAGACCAACAGCTTTAAAGTTTTGAATTAATTCAAATTCCCTAAATCTTACTTACAATAAAAGAAAATCCAAGCAAGAAATTGTCATAAGATTTAAATAAGAATGCATATTAAAACCATTTAAAAATATTTAATGTGTTCATCACTTATCTGCTTCTTAAAGATTATCATAAGTGCTCCTCTTAGTAATTTTCATTTCTCATCATGCTCTCTCTATGCTGTAAAATTCCAATAGTATTTCCACTATGCTCAGATGGACCCATGTGGACCTTCAGGAGGGCTCTGACACATAGATGAGCACTCAGGAGCCGGGGGTGGGGATCAGACAGGGGAACTGACATCTTCTTGCATTATTTATCATCATTTGATCACCTACTACTCTGTAAGAAATGAATTAGACCTGGTTGTTTAACTTTATACTTCCTATAAATATTTACACATATCTTCTGCCTTCTTTTTAAACTGTAAGGATTTGGAGAACTATGCTCCTTATCACTTCATCTTTGAATCTCCCTTCAATTTAGTTGATGTCTTAAACCTAGTGGGTATAAATGAGTGAAGAAATTAAGTTCCTGACTAAAAATATTTACCCTTTTATATTCCACTTCTTGTCTTATCCCCATATTTCAAGACTAGTGTACTGGTAAGGCTAGGGGAAGGGTTCGGATCTTTTAGAACTTTTGACTCATGTAGTAAACAGCAAATGTAATAACAGCATCATGTGAATTGGGTTGCCAGTCATAAATAATATGAGAAAATTATCTCTCTTAACTTTTGCACTTAAACGTTCAGGCTTAATGTTGCATGGCTGTAGGTTTGAGTTTTAATTTATAAAGTTTCCATATTTTAATTATGTCTAGAGGAGTATGTGAATGTTCTTTATATGGATCATTACCTGTATTAGCAAAGACGTACTGTAGTAAAACTTGGATCACATATTTTTCACTGGCCTGTTTCTAGAACTGATCTATTACAGTTTTATATTAACTTCCTAGATGGTTTACGAATTTTAAATATAGAGTACATCATAAATTTCTAACCTTTCTTGGTTCCATGAAGCCTATATGATGGCCACATATGTATATTCTCAGAAGGGCTCTACCGATGGAAGTGAGTTAAGGGCTCAGGAGGCCAGTACCATGAGAAGATGAGGAAATGGGCATTTTTCCATATTTCTTTACAATTATCCAAGTGTCTAGCACTGTTCTAAGTGTTATGAAAACAATAAAATGTATCATGCCAATATTTTCTCTAAAAGAGAAAATAAAACAGAAAAAGATAGCTGTGTTACAGCATAGAAATAATTCAATATGCATTCGGAACTTGTATGCCAGACTCTATGTATATAATATTATATCTTACTATAGTTGATTATTGCAGTAAGAGAGTATGAGACAGACTACTGTCTATAGATTAGAAAAGTGAAATTAAGCTCAAAACTGAAGTCATTTATCTGTGGCTGCAAAACCAGCAAGCTATGAAACTGCAATTTAAATCTAGTTGTTCAACTTGAAAATAAATTACAGAAGATCTGAGCCATAAGTTAGAACTACAAACTATAATTGGAAGATTAAAGAGAGAAATTGGTCTCACCTATTTGTAGCATAAATTCAAATGTTTTTGTGCAGGAATTTGAAATATCTTATAAACTATAATCATTTAAATTCTTTTTCTAGAATAAAGAATTATTATAGAGGACAATATTATGAATATTCCTGTATCTGTTTCTCAAATATGTTACATATTAGTTAATTTGCTTCAAATTTAAAAACAAAATCTATAAATATACTTAAAGGTTTGAGTTCTTCAATTCAGTTTCTTTTCTCCCTAGAGGCAATCATTCTTTTGAATGATAGAAAAATATTTTTTTTTTAATTTAAGATCTTCCTTCCTACACATAGAAAACAAAAGACACTTGTAGTGCCCAGAGATGACAGTGGGTGGTGATTTTAGTACTCTCTGTTCCGGTACCCACCCTGTTCCATAGAACAGGTAATTTTTCTGCTTTATGTACATTGTTATGCAAATGCTGTTTAAACACCCTTCTAACCAGTTTACTGCCCGCAAGCCTCTGCAGCAGAAAATAGTCTCATCACCATGGATTAAAATTTAGTGCATATGTCTTTATGAAGCTGTTTTAGACTATAAATATGATTATGATGTTTTATACTTGAAGATGTTTTTAACGTGTTGGTTTCACAAAGCTAAAGTTCCAAGCTCTTTATTTGTATACTAATCCAGGTATTACTATGAAGGTATTTGTAGATATGGTTCAATTTTACAATTTTAGCATGATATGGGTGGGCCTGATTCTGTCAGTTGACAACCTTTCAAAACAGAGTTAAGGCTTTCCAAGAGAATAATTATGGTTTTGTGTAGAAGCTTTAGCCTGTGCTTGTTCCTCTGTGTTCCTACTAGATCCAGTTTCCTCTCTCCCCTGAAGTAGTAGCCACTATTCTGTGATGGCCAATGCTACAGTCTGGCATCCATGCTTGCACACATCTTGTAATGAGCCTCTTAATGTTTACCTCTCCTTAGCTCTGATATCCTGACAACTCTGACACTTACACCATATTAGAACTCTTGATAGCATTTCTCCTCCCCCTCCCTCCTTGTTTCACTTTTTCTCCATTGCTCTTCTGAGTTTAATTCCTTTTAATACAATTATTAAAATGTTATTTTGAGTTGTTTATCTCCCATCTCACATTGTGGTGGTTTGAATGAGAATGACTCCATGAGCATATATATTTAAATGCTTGGGCCCAGTTGGTGGAACTGTTTGGAATAGGTGTGGCCTTGTTGGAGGAGGACATGGTCTTGTGTCACTGATGGTGAATTTTGAGGCTTCAAAAGCCCATACCAGGCTCTCTCCCTGTGTCCCCCGCTCTGCTTAGTGTCTGCAGATCAGATATAAAGTGCTCAGCTACTGTCCCAAAGTCAAGCCTGTCTGCTTCCCATGATGGTTATGGACTAATCCTATGAAACTGCAAACAAGTTCCAAATTGTTTTCTTTAATAAGAGTTGCCTTGGTCATGGTATCTCTTCATAGCAACAGAAGAGTAACTAATACACACTTTAAAACTGTTTTATAGAGCCAGGTGGTGGTGTTGCATACCTTTAATCCCAGCACTCGGGGAAAGAGGCAGACAGATTTCTGTGAGTTCAAGGTCAGTCTGGTCTCCAGAACAGACTCCAAAGCTATACAGAGAAACCCTGTCTCGAAAAACAAGACCAAACAAACAAAACCCAAAACTGTTTTAGCCTTTAAAAATATAGTAGATTTCAAACACATTGCTGAATTAATAGCCAATAACCATCACCCTTTATTACTGATTAATTTATTATAAATAAAAGAAGCTTGTAAACCAGATCAAACTGGTTTGTTAGAAAAGGGCATGGATTAATAGGCTATTGTTAAGGGTTAGAGGAGGAGAGCAAAGTATATGAGTGTCTGTATCTGGCTTAGAATTCCACAGATTTTAATTGGGAACCACATTTAAGTGTCTGTGACCCTGGAATAGTCAAGGAGACCTCCCCAACCAGGTTCATTGTTTTTCTTTGGAACCTGCATTGCATCAGTCTACTGCAGAAGGGCACATACGTAAATAGAGAAATAGAACAAGAGTTCCAGATCCCACTATGGCTTTGAATGATGAGCTTCAACAGTCTGAAGAAGGAAAAACATTCTGCCAGTGACCATACCTCCAAAAAAGTGTTTGTCTCCCACCCCCATTGCTGCCATTGCCTGCCTATAGCTCCTCACCTAAGGCTGGGGCCTTAGTAGCCTTTCTCATCTGTCCCAGAATTGTAGCTCTTTAACCCTTTTGCTATGATGGGCAGATAACCCCAGCTGCTGTGAGCTCATGTGTGCAGCAGGTACTCCATGTACAGAAGACAGCATTTCACAGAACTCCCTTCCATCCTCTGGCTCTTCCATCCTTTCTGCCCCCTGTTGGATGAGACATGTAGGGAGGAGGATTGGCATAGACGTTCTGTCTGTAGCTGAACTCTCACAGTCACTTATTCTCAGCACTTTGACCAGCTGAGTTTCTGCATTAACCACTTTCTAATGTTCAAGAATCTTTTGATCAAGTATGAGTGCTGTACAACTGTTTAAAAACAATTATTTAGAAGGAAACCAGCAGTGAGTTCCTCATGAGGACCAATAATCTCCCAACCATGTTTTTTTTCTGAAACAGATTTTCAGTGTCAAGCATGAGTTGCCTTTCTGTTGAGTAGGTAATTCAATCAGAAAGCTGTTGGTTACCCCCCACCATGTCATGTCACTATTGCACCAATGGGCACGTCTTGCCTGGCAGGTTGATATTCTAGTATAAAAGGTCCAACACTGGGTAGGATCACTTATGTCTTTGACCACCAGACAGGTGGCATAGTACCTTCTGGCACTTTGAAAGCTATACAGCCAAAAGACTGTTGCTGGTTAGTTCAAATTTTGTATCTCTGTGCCTTGCAACCTGTTTGTTTATTTGTTTTTAAAAGACAACTCTGGTTTCATCTTCTCTGGGTGGGTCTAGTGCAGGAAATTTATTTTCTAATTTATTGGATATAATAAATTTAGAAACATGTCCTCCCCCTCATTTACTGGTTATTCATTGGTACAGTTAGCATAGGGAAGACGACATAAATGATTGATTCTTTTTCCTCAAGATACTGAATTGACTTTCTATTATCATTCTGAGCTGACCAATTTTTTAAAGTATCAATATGAATTGGGGGAACTAAATATTTTTCATGAATTCCACTCAACTGTGGTTGTTTTCCTTTTTAAAGCTTTTATTGCCCTATCTTTAATGTGTTGGGACCTCTTGCAGTTCCCTTCTGAATGCTGATACTGGTGAAGCTAAGTCCTACTATTTCATCATGTTTCAGCATCTCTGGAATACAGGGGAAATGTATTGACTAGTTTTATACTCACTTGGGGGTGATTATTTATTTGAACATTTTTCCTTCCTAGTGGTATTAAGATAATAATACATATCTAGTCTGTAGTATTTTAGGATTACCAAATACCTTATAAAATTTAAATTTATTCCTAGCCAGGTGGTGGTGGCACATGCCTTTAATACCAGCAGTCAGGAGGCAGAGACAAAGGCAGGTGGATCTCTAAGTTCAAGGCCAGCCTATTCTACAGAGTGAGTTCAAGGACAGCCAGAGTTACACAGTGAAACTCTCTCCAAAATCCAAAATAAGGAAAAGAAAAGAAAGAAAAAGAGATTCATTTATTGTTTAAAGTCTGAGACATGTTAGACAGTATCCTACATCTTATTACATCATCTTTAAGACTGGTCTCCAAGCTTACTATTGTCAGGGCTATAAAAAAAGAATGTTAGGAGTATCCCCATTTTTTTAAAGTCTAGGCTCAAAGGGGTTTTGTAACTTCTATTTATAGGCTCCAGGTTCCAATTGGTAAATTTAATCACATGATTTCAACAACTAAGATTGTTAGGTGTTTGGAGAGTGGTCTACTTCTTGACTATTTCAGAATGCTTTTAAAAGTTTCCAGAAAACAGTGTTTGTTGATAAATCAGAATAATAAAAAAAAGATTATTAGTGAAGTTGCAAAAGTAAGAACAAGATTTTATGCAGTGATGCCAACTGTCATCCCACTTAGGACCACACATCATAGATTTCAATGCTTTTCAGACATCTGCTCTCTCAGTCATATAAAACAGCCGTCCTGTCAGCAAAAGCCCTGGCAGAAGAGCCCCACTATTCCAAACATCACATTCCCATTCCTGGTGCCGCACCATTCTCCACAGCTGTGTGTGTGTGCAGAAGTCACATAACTCTCTTGCAGGATTAGCTCCTGACCTAGCACTGGAATACAACTTTTCTTACTCTGTGGCTGGAACTCTAGCTTCTTTCTACATTAGCTAACCATAGCACCAGGGCAATGCCATCCGGGCACCAGCACTCCTGATATAAGAAGAGCAGCCATTATCTAAAGCCTTTCCTGTGTGGATCATGACCATAATGATCTCTAATGATCTTGTGTAGATTCTTAGCGACCTCATCTAGACTTTTAGAATCCTTGAAACTGAACTCATTCTTCATAAAAATTATCTAAACCCTTAACATTTCAAGATTGAACCCAGAGCTTGAGCTTATTTCAAGCTGTTTGCCAGCTTTCACTTGAACCTAGAAACCATTGTTGTCATTTGAACTCTTTACCATCTGACGATTGAAACCAGACTTTAGGCTGGTCTTCCAGGCTTATTTAATGACAAGAGATTGAACCCAGACCTCATTCCTGACATCCAAAACTCTTACCATTTGAGAATTAAACTCATTCCCAAATATCGTCCAACCTCTATGCCATTTGGGGACTAAACTTTAGGTCTTGGGACTTTTATCTGAGTTCCTTACAATTTCTAGATTTAACCCGTGCTTCTCAAGTTATCAAAGCATTGTATCAATTGGAGATTGACTGCACAGCACAGGCAGACAGCCAAGCTGTTTAGGAGTTAGATATTGAACCCAGGCCTCACTGAGGATTGTCTTCCAGTTTTTGTGCCAGCTGGATTTCCAACCCAGTCTATGGCTGCCTTCCAATCCTCTTATTGATGGGGGAGAAACAGAGGTCCCCAAATGATTTTAAGCATTCTGTCCCAAGGGATCAAACCTATCCGTGGTCATTATCTAACTTATTTACCAGCTGTGGATTGGACTCGGCTGTCAAAAACCAAGTGGAAAGATTGGTTGAAAGCTTATTTATCTTTTTCAGCTGCTAAAGATCTTGAATGCTGATGGTATTAGTAGCTCTGGGAGCAGTGCTTCTCAAAATGTGGTTCTACCACCGCAGAATCACCTGAGGCTGCTCACTAAAAAGCAGATTTCTGGGTCCTATTCCATATCCTCTGGCTCAAGGCCCTTGGCCATGGAACCAGCATCTTTAGCAATCACTTTAGATGATTCCCATGCATACTGAAATGTGGGAACCACTGCCCTTGAGTGAGGTCTCTGATATCTGTTGGAGAACAGTCCCAGATCTCTCAGCTGCCATCCAGCTGCTCACCAGCTGGGCTTAAGATGCAGGTTCTTATTAATGCACTCTATCAGTGTATTGCTTTATTGGCTTGGATGTATAAGCCAAGTTTTTCCTAACAGTTATTCAGTTGTGCTAGTTTATAGGATGGGGCTCATTCCCTGTTTCAAAAGTAATGGGTGGAAGGGAGTCTGTTGATTTTGGTACAGCATACCAACTTTGCCATGGGAATTTTATTTCCCACTCAGAGAGGACCTCCAGTACTGTGCCTTGCACTGGGGAAAGCACACTAGAAGCCCCAAATGTATGTCATTCAGTAATGCACCCTTCCTCGAACATAGGAAGGTTAGGATTTCTGTTAAGGTGAAAACTAGATTTTTTTTTTTTGCTTCTCTTCAAGAGACATGTTGGTCAGGGCTAGGACAATCACTTACTATGCAGGAGACACTAAGTGCAACCTACCAGTACTGGAGAGAGAGGGAGAGAGGGAGAGAGGGAGAGAGGGAGAGAGAGAGAGAGTCAAATTAACATGGAAGCTGGTACTCTAAGCTTCTTGGCCACCCTACCTCTTACTGTTCTCTTGTTCTTCCCTCCCCCAATGTAAAACAAAATCTGAACATTTACAAATTGTTATTTTATAAGGAGACACAGAAGGGGAGAGAATGAACTAGATGTTAACATCTGGAGCAGACCAAATTAAGACATAAGAACTCATTACTGCAGCAATTACTTACTAAGTCTGGTAAATTTAAACCTAAATATGAGTTGAAATTTTTCAAGCATGCCTTAATATAAAAATAACTTGGAAATAATCAGCACTATTGTGAATCAAATTGAATTTATGTCTTCTATTGAAAATTCATGGCCCTGCTTCATTGCCATTGATTCTGAGCTGGTGAATCATCTTCCCTAGGGCCAAAATGTGGCCTTTGTTTTTGGCTAAAGAGTGTTAAGTTATCAACCATCCAGTGCAGACCTCATGTTCAGGAACAGTTGACCATCATATAATGGACTGCACAGTTTTTCTGTGTGTGCCTTTATTTGGTTATGGCTTGGTGGGGTTTATTATTATTATTATTATTATTATTTCCCTTTACATGGTTTTTAATTTTGTTTTCTTGGTTTTGGGAGATTTTGCCATTATATTGTTTTTGCCTGATTTATTGAGAAATAACTTAAAGTTGGGTGGAAAGGGGGTAAAGGATCTGGAAGGACTTGAGTAACAGGAAGAATATGATCAAACTATATTTAAATTTTAAAATTGTTTTAAATAATAAAAATATAATTTAAAAAGAATATGTTACATAATTCTCCTTTTCTTATATACAATATAACTTTTTGTCTCTTCATTAAAGAATATTGAATTATAATAATAGGAGTTTTATTAAGAACCTGTATTGATACCCACATGAGCATTTTTCCTATAGTATTAGATTTTATGAGTTATCAAGAATTATTTTTACAAATTTAGTGCCCAAACAGGAATAAGCAAGTATTATTTTTAATGTTCTCTTGAGAAGCAGATCAAATAGGTTTTATGTATACACATATATGAGTACATACACAAATATATATGAACATACACACAAACATATATATATAGTCACACACATACATGTACAGAGATAAATTTATGCTTGTTATCTCTTGTCCTTTTGCATGAGTGAATAACATCAAAGATTTTCTTCATGTCTTATTGGCTAGAATTTTATCACTTGTATGCAGCAGAACTAATCCAGAAATAGGAATAATGAAATGACAATAAAAGATTTAAGCCAATTGGTATTCTGCTCTGAAGATGGTACCTGTCTCCTACAAGCAGCATTCTGTTCAGAGAGGGGTAAATAAAATGGATTCTGATATCAAGGAAGTGACTGGATTTTAGGTTGAGAGATTAGAAAAAGACTTTCCAATATGTCTCATCTTAGCAGAAAGCTTAGGGGCAGAAGGAAAATAGCCTAGCTCAAGATAAAGGAAACAAAAATGTGTTGCCCTCTTACCTAGTTTTCCAGCATTTTCTCAAATATGCATCCACAAATCTATTCCAGCTCCAGCTTATGATGTACTCTCTAAGCGTTGTGTTCCCTTCTCCTCTCATTCTTTTTTTAAAATTGTTTTTACTGAGCTGTATGCTTTTATCTGCTCCCCTCCCTTCCTCCCCTCTCCTCTTCTGCCCTCTCTTGTGACCCCCATGCTCCCAATTTACTCAGGAGACCTTGTCTTTTTCTCCTTCCTATGTAGCTCCATGTATGTCTCTCTTAAGGTCCTCTTTGTTGTCTCAATTCTTTGGCATTGTGGACTGTAGGCTGGTTTTTCTTCACTTTATGTCTAAAAGCCACTTATGAGTCAGTACATAATATATTTGTCTTTCTGGGTCTGGGTTACCTTACTCAATATGATTTTTTCAAGATCCATCCATTTACCTACAAATTTAAAGATGTCATTATTTTTTTACCGCTGAGTAATATTCTATTGTGTAAATGTATCACATTTTCTTTATCCATTATTCGATTGAGGGAAATCTAGATTGTTTCCAGGTTCTGGCTATTATGAATAATGCTGCTATGAACATAATTGAGCACATATCCTTGTGGTATGATTGAGCATTCTTTGGGTATATATCCAAAAGTGGTATTCCTGGGTCTTGAGATAGATTGATTTCCAAAGTGGGTGAACAAGTTTGCACTCCCACCAGCAATGGAGAAGTGTTCCTCTTATCTCACATCCTCTCCAGCATAAGCTGTCATCATTGTTTTTAATGGCTATTCTGACAGGTGTAAGATGGAATCTCAGAGTT
>LOJH01058752.1:0-11361 GCA_001685095.1 Ellobius talpinus
GGAAGGAAAGAAGGAAGGAAGGAAGGAAGGAAGGAAGGAAAAAAGAAAGAAAGACAAAAGCTTGTGGGGTGAGCAGGGTGGTTCAGCAGGTAAAGGTGCTTGCAGCACTGAGCTGGTCACCTCAGTTTGATCCTGTAACCCAAATAAAGGTAGAAAGTGGGAAATGACTCCAGGAAGTTGTTCCCTGGGTCCAGATGTGCACCACAAGAACCTACCCCCCTCCACACATACACACAGTGCCCTAAAAGGGGGAGAGGAAAAAAAGAGACAGATGCGCAGACAGGCTGAGGCTAGGTCCTCAACAAGAGGACCTTAGAAACACAGAGGTAGTTGTTGATGACCAACCAATACCTATTGCGTGAAAATATAGCTACTTAACACATACCTTACGCAATCAAAATGAGCGTATGAAGCTGGTCATCATCTAAGCACTAAAGACTCTGATAGGCAAACTATGTACCCATCGAGTTTAATTCCAAAAGATTTCTTGTCTCTAAAACATTATACTTGTTTCAGATGTTGAATCAGAACTGGCTCTGGTTGGAACCTCCCTGAAATAGTCAGCAGTTGAAGAAAATGTTTCCAAGAAAGAATGGCACTGCTTGTTGTAGCTCTTCCGTCTTTGTCATGCAGATGAAACAGCTGTGACCTTGGGAATATACAGGTCCCTGGGTCCCTGGAGGGAGTGTGAGCTAGAGCCCTTGTGGTAAAGCTGTTGCTGAGGCTGAATACCACACAACACCCTTGCAGCAGCACAGATCTGAATGGCACTCAGCCGGATCTCCTTCCGAAGAGTTTTTTGTTTGTTTCAGTTTTAACCCCATGCCAGGTCATGACCAACTGAGGCAACAAAGCTAACTGGATAACTGCAAAATCAAACCTCTGCCTAAATACACCCAGTTTGTTTCCATGGTCTTGAATGGGAGCTCCAATAATTTCTCTAGACTACATTTTAGCTGAAGTGAGTTCTTTGTTGGGTTGAATGGGCACCTAAGCGTTCACTTGGCTGTGTGTCATGTGTCTTTTTCTCAGAGAGACAACCAAGTTCTTTCTTTTTTGTTTTCTTGATATGACTATGTATACTGCTGTCATTGAAGAACTACCCATATACACATGCATATATATACATGCTTATCATGAGTAATAAACCAGTGTGCAAGTCTGCTTTTATAAGCTTCATGTACATTTTGCAGGGAGGAAATTCTAGCTGGAAGGTACATGACAGGGCTCAGAGAATATCTCAGAAGAGAAAACAGAAGGAAGTTGAGGCCAGAGGATGGGGAAAGAGCATTGCAAAATGTTATCTTCTGGATGTAACATGGACTCATGAACTCACAACTGCTAAAGTTGCCTGAATGAGACATGCACAGGACCAAGCCAGGCTTTAGGGGAGAACCTCAGGAGACCCCAGATTAAACTGAAGAGCTATTGGCAGTTGATTGATACTGGGGGAGAGAAAAATCATAACTTCTTTGGGGGTATGTTCATGGGTAAGTTGCTCGTGGGCCCATGGATAACCCCACACCCTTGCACATATGGGCAGTACTAAATGGACTTAGTGGGTTATTTTTAAAAAGAAGAAAAGGGAAAATTTTTAAAAAGGAAGAGAACATGAAGTCGGGAGGTAGTTGGTGGGGTGGATCAGGGAACAGGCAAATTGGAGGAGGGATAGATAGAGCTTTAGTTCATTGTATACATGTCTGGAATTCTAAAAGAAAAAAGAACAAAGCTGTAAGACACTAAACAAAAATAGTGACTCTAGTCCCAGTTACAAACAGATCAACCTATGCCCACTCCCTTCCTGGAAGACTCAGGGACTGGCACTGAGGAGGGAAAAGAAAAACCGAGAGACCTAGAGGTTATGGGGGACTGGAGCAAAACATGACAGGACACTGAACCTATTAACCCCAGCACAAAAACACTCCCACGACCAAACTAGTCAACATTCTAGCGCGGGGNCTCAGGAGCCTCCATCCCTAGCTGAGGAATTATTGACAATGGGTGGCTTCTAGGGGAGGAGAGTTTTCTTTAAGAGTTATGGTCCCTGGCAGTCTGCTAAATTCAGTGGATGGCACCAAACCCCCACGCACGTGGGGAGCAACACTGGACCAAATGGATTACTCAAAAAAATAATAAAGACATGAAGTTGGAAGGGGAAAGGGGTGGGTGTGGATGTGGGAAGATGAGAAGAAAAATGAAGGGGGGCTAAATATGACCGTATGCATGAAAGAAATTCTCAGATAGTTAATAAACGTTTCACTTTCTAAAGAGTCACTCTGCTGAGGTCTACTGGTGGGAAAGGGAAACAATGTACAGGTGACATCGTGTCTTCCACTAGAGACCTCAATGGTGGCTGTCTTCTCCTAGGTCTTTGTCCCTCTGCATCACTGCATTCACTTGGAGATGCATTTGTACAGGTGCCACGTTGCTTTGAGCCAGAGAATTCCAGACACAGCAGTTGGTGTCTGCTACCCTCCCAATGTATAAACAAGCAGCTGGAGTGGTTTTGCCCAAGCTGGTGGAGAGCATCATTTAAATTTCAGTTTTCGTATTCCCTCATATTGTTTCTCCTTTTCTCCTTTCTTCCACATGTCCTGACATTGTCCTTTGAAAAATCCCATTGCATCTGCACATGCATACATGCGTGTAAGTGCACACTTCTATTTGAAAGGCAGAAGGTATAGATTTTTTTATTGACTGAGCAATGTCATCGGTTATTGAGAAATCAGCCCTGTCCACTTTCGGTCCTTCCAAAGTGGCCTTCTGGCCAGAAGCTGTAGAGGCAGGAAAATGTTTGTTCTGCTCCAGCACTTCGGTCTTTGACAAATTCACCTAGTGGCCACACGAGCAGCTTTAGGTCTGCCTCTTATCATAATATATTTGGGAATATATACCAAAACAGTTAGCTTGCTCCCATGTGATATCTTATTTGCCCTCTCAGTCAATTTTGAGTCATGCATCAATATTTATTTATTTATTTATTTATGTATTTATTTATTTATCACAGTGCCTAGGGTCTGAATATAGGGATGTTGAACTTGCTGGGCAAGCACTCTTCCACTGAGCTACATCTACAAACCAGATCAATATTTAGATAAAATTGTACCTACCTGGCAGAGAGCAGACAGGCATGTATGTGCTTACACCCAGCACCAATAAAATTTTATTTTGACACCTCACAAAAGTTTCTATTTCACTTAACCAGCAATGGTCTTTTGTTAATTTAGCATTGTGAGTGTGATTCAGTGTGAACCAGAAAGCCACTGGCATTCCATGAAACAAGTCTTTTGCACACTTTTAGGAGATTCTTCTTCAATTACAAACTCACTGCGGTGCCATCATTCTGAGGCCGCTTTTCATCTGATGGTAAACCAAATGCTGGAGGAATATTCTGTATCATGAATACTTTATAACTACTATTATTCCTTGGTAATTAACATAAAGCAAAATGGGCAGAGTTAACTATGAATCCAGGACAGCCGAACGCTAATTGCCACAAAGCGGTGTGTGCTTTAACATAGCATCTTTATTACAAAACACTTTGCTAACAGCAAAAATAATTAAGAACCATCTGAATATTTCAACTCCTGCTTTTAAAAATTGCTGAAAAAAACGTAATGATGGACAGTGTTTGAACTTGCACACAATTTCCCATAGTTGCATCTGTGCAGACACTGGCTTAGCACTGTGTGCGGCAATTTCTAGGAACTTCCTAGATGTTGAGAGTTTGCTGAGAAACATCTACATTTTCATCCCTTCTCAGTCTAATATGGTTTGAAAAGGAGAAATTTGCTATATTTAGTGCATCTTTATAAATGCTTGTGATGTAAATTTTTGCCCCAAATGATGGATGATTTGAGCTACCAGATTGGTTTTTTTGTTTGTTTGTTTTGTTTTTTGTTTTTTAACTATTGAGCTTGCCAGATTGTCTCAACCACTGGGAAAACAAATGAAAGAAAACTTCCTTATAAATGTGGCCCCTTTTCTAGCAGGAGATGTATGAGCTACAATGCTTGGCCCTCCTTTTACTTGGGCATCACTCATCAGCTTTTTAAAATGCACATTTTGGGATCATAATTTAATTGGCAGAATTTTTCAGAGAAACAATATTGTTTGCTGCAGTTATAAAATAAAAAAATATAGATATAAAAGAGCTTTTTGCTGCCAAAAAGGGAACATTTAAAAAGTCATTTAATTCCCCAGTTCTATCATTTTAAACAATCGATTAGGCTGTGTATAAAAAACTCACAAGAACAATCTTAAAGCACTGTAGTGGGGGCTTGAACATCTGTGGGCATCACTGAAAGCCACTTAATAATCCCAATGAAATAAGTTTTACATTTTAAAATCTGAGATCTCCTTATGCAAATCATTTTGCCTTTAGCCATTTCAAAAAGAAACGAAGGACTTAGAGGATTTTACAGTTTTATATAACACGGGTGTGATGGTTGTCAGCCTTGATCTTACATTAATTAAGATCTTAGATGATCATAACAAAAGCAAACACAGAAAAATCTTCATCCCAGCTAAAATGAGGTATAGCCACAATGTAAGATGATAAAGAGTCTACTTTTTTCCTTGCATTTTTATGTGAAACTGTAACTGGGTGTTAGTCAAGGATTCTGTTTGTTACAGAATAGAATATAATACCACAATTCAACATCTAGTAAATTAATTCATAATGACATTAACTCCTCTGTTGAGCCTTCTGATACAGCTATCAATTCAATATTAGGTAGAAGGACGTACAAGGCAATTTGTCTATTTTTCTGTTTGTACACTGGATTTAAAACGTAGTAATTACTAATACGATTATAAGAAACGTGACTGCAGGTGCGTTCCATAACATGTCAAGGCTGCATGTAACAAGGTCTATTGTGCAGTGATTGGCCCCTTTTGTTTTCCCCCAGCTTGAAGTTTTCCCTAAGATCAACCTTAAAGCTACACTTTGCTTTTAGGAAATATGACCTTTCTATTATATACGAGGAAGTAAAATTTAAAACTCGCTAAACAACCAATCCCCACAAAGAATTTCCTTTTCCCCACAGGTAGCACGAAATGGAGCCCAAATGACAGGACCCCATCTGAGCCTCCTCGGCTCCCCCAGTCTAAGCAAACCCACTCTATCAATCATGGTGGGGTAATGCATAGTGGTTGCACCTGTGACAGGAGATGATTGAGTGCTGAACACAGGGCCTGCTTCGCCTGGCGCTTTCTGCATTTGTATTTCTCTGGGCTGGTTTGAGAATTTTCAGAACTTGGACATGGGAGGGGGCAAAAATGGATTTTAAAAGAGAAATAATAATGTATTTTCATTATCAAGACATAATACAAAGGAGAAATTAGGCAATAAGATGCCCTGGGCGCTCAGGTGTATGAGAGCATCCACAGAAAGACTGGATCTTATTAAGCTGTAATTTAGTTTAGATAAGTAGAAGATGCTGGCGTGGCCATTCTTCAGGAAATGTCTCACTCACCCAGCCACAATACATTTATTCTTTTATGATCACACGAAAGAAAAACAAACATAGGCCAAGGACCATCTATTTTCCAAAATGACTAAGTTTAGAAAAGCAGAAAATTTTTTTTTAATTTTTAATTCTATCCTGTTAGGGTTTTTTTTCTGGAAACCTTTGATTTACTATAGCAGTCTAGATATTCTAATGGTTTAATTTATTGCCGTGATCTGCTTTTGAAGAAGTTGCAGTTGTAACATGGACAGTTTAAATAATTTTCTGCTAATTCAACCACTTACTGAAAATATGTCAGGTGAAAGAAAATATGTTGTAAAATGACTTTTCCATGGCAGCCAATATTTCCTTTGGTCATAGAACTATGTTTTCTATTGCAAAAGAATACAATATTTGATAGTGGATTTTATTGTGTCTGTGGTTTATATACTTTGAGCTTAATTTCCTAAACTGACTAAATACTTTTTAAAAATACCAACACTAGCTATTTGAAGATTGGAGATCAAGTCTAAATAAAATCGGAAACATCGACAATGCCTAATCACCGAGATGGGGGCAGCACAATAACAAAACAAAGTCTGCATGTGTAATCTCACTTTCCGGGGCTAGAATTTGCATTGTTGTTTTAACTGTGGATGACTTTATACAGGACATCCGGACATGCTCAGACCTCTAAGAAAAAGAAAATGAGTAGAAGAGACTGCGGCTGCCCTTTTATTTTTTCTACGCAGCATTATTTTTTTTTTCTCCCACCGTTCTTCAACGTAAGCAAAATAAAAATACACAAAATAAGAGGAGTGCGGCTGCCTGCGCGGTGGCTTGTTCTTGGGCAATCGGGTTCAGGGTAATGTGTATGCAAACAGGCTTCTCGGTTATTTCATTGTTTGCCTTCGGAAGACCCACGCTCCCCACTCTTTTGTTGACCTGTCTCCAGGAAAGTTGGGTGGTTCTGCAGAGATCAAGGCAGCTGATAGGGTTGGAGGGAGGCGCTGGCTCTGGGAGCTCACGGATCCATCACCGCTAAGAGGGTGGAGGCTGGGCGCGGAATAGCCAGCTGCTGTGGCCGCATGTGCGTGACTCTCCACCAAAAGCAGTTTGGCTCAGCAAGGGGTCACGAGCTGACCACACCCCGGAGGGGGGGCTCTGGCCGGCAGAAACCGAGGAGCCAAGCAGCTGGCCACCCAGCCAGCGGGACCCGGTTGACAATCCGGAGCTTGGATGCTTCTGCCATGTCCGGGGTGCGCTAGGTCGCTGCCTCCCCAACTCTTTCCCATGCCCACCAAGAGCGCTCTCGCAGGACTGTCACTTCACCAAGGCGCGAAGTTCCCACCTGCTCCACTGGGGTCACCTAACAGGCGAGAGGCACTTGCGGCCTCTCGGCGGGGCCCGGAGGTGCCAGGACGCACCCGAGTGAGCGGGAGCTGAAGTCCCCAAGACGCCGATCTGAGAGGAGTCCCGTTTTTCCTTTGGGATGATTCTTGTGATCTGCAGCACGGGTATACCACCCACCCAGGCCCGCGCCCCTACGTGGGTGCCAGCGCCTGGAGACCACAGTTTGGGACAGCCAGGGCCCCGGGCCACCCCGCAGAATCCTGCCTGTCCCGGGGCAGCACCCCGCCTCTCCGCATCCCTCCTCTGCACCCAAGTCCTGTTCACGAACAAGACGACCCTTCCTTGCTGAGTTAAACACCAATCACTGGGCTCAGGAAATCTCGACTTGGCGGCCCTAATCAGCTGGGAAGGGAAGCCGGAGAAACAAAAGACTTAACCTGAAGGAAGCCGCTTCTCCCTGGCGGTGAACTTGGCCGAAGGGGCGCGGGGCTGCACCCGCAGCGGGCAAGGGGGAGGTGGGCCTGGGAAGAAGAAAGGCAACATCTGGGGACTGGACCATATGCCCAAGCTTTGTCTCGTCCTTCAAGTTCCACTGCCCTTGAAGTGATTTTGTAGGCGGCCCACGGGTGACAGGGAGGGTGCAGAGCCGGGGAGGGGAGGTGGGGGGAAGAGGGAGCAGCCGAGGAGGCCGGGAGCAAAGTGACCCTGCAGCTCCGGAAGGTGCGCAGCCAGAGATGGGAGAAGCCAGCTGGGCTTTGGGGGAGAGCAGGGAAAGCGGCTGCAGTAGGGGCCGCAGAAAGAAAGGCCTTGGTGAAATACAGAAGAGAGAAAGGAAAGCAGGAAACAGGCAGAGAGGAGGCATGGAGGACAGTGGCTGAAGTGTAAGGATGGGTGCGGCTGCCTCCTCTTTTAGGAAAAGAGACCCGCCGCCCAAGTCTTTTTCCTTTCTCTTGTGCCCGCCAACATCTGAACTGATCAGACTGTAATTAAGACCATAAACCCCTCAGATTATACACCTGTTTATTCACTAAAGTCGGGGTCTCATCAAGCAAATTAGCTGCTTCTAGGCTACACATTGGGCCGGAGCTTGCCTGATTAATGAAGTTTATTGGGAGCTGTTAAAGGCATTAACTGAAGAAAATCTCAGCAATTCGTCATATTTAAGAGATGGAAATTAAATCTCGCTATGCAAATGAGGGAAAATTTTTAAACCGTCTTTAGGGGTGGGTGACTATCCGCATGTTATTTTTTTAAAAAAATTCTGTTCAAGAGATGGTCATTAAAACGAAGTATGTTGGACTTGAAAGTTATCAAAACATTAAGTTCCACTAGCATTGTGGTGGGAAGTGAGAAAGAAAACAGCAAGACCTGGAGCATACCTAGGGGCCCAGGGCAAAGAAAAAAAAACCCAAACAAACCAGAAGAAAACCCAACAAAACAAAACAAAACCTTACCATGTATTCACCAGAAACAAGCCAGTGTTTAAAGTTAACGGTTGCAAGTTCAGAAGGCGATTTTGAAGTTGTCCTTCAAAGGGTTCTCTCTTCCCCCTTCTTTCTCCCCCCTTTCTTTTTCTGTTGTGTACCTGTGTGCATGGAGGGGGGGAGAGAGAGATTTATAAATGTAACAAGGTCAGACAGAGTGAACTATCATAATTAACACTCCAAATAAATTAATATTCTTATAAACTAGTCTTACAAAAATTTCTGGGTTGCTAACTTACCCACACTGATTCTTTGGTCTGGTGAGGGAAGGTTAAGAAAATAAAGTTGGGAAGGTGGGACATTCCAGTCACAGAAAGGGACAGGAGGGCAGATAGAAGACACCCCAGAGTTTGGAAAGTTCGTATTTGTCCCAAGTGCTACTTAGTGAGCTTATGCCCCATGCATCTTTGTTAATCACTCACATATAGGAATAGTGGGAGCCAAGATCTCAAGATCTTGGTAACTCTTAGAGAGATTTTTTTTTCTACAAGACTAACAAGCATCCATGTGCAGATGCTTTCTGTATCAAGCATGAAAATAAACCCATGTAAAGAAAGATATATTTTTTCATCACTCAGTGGGAAACTTACTATCACACAGAACTTTCCAGCCATAGCTTTGATTTGTTTAGTCGTGTCCCCCAAAGATAATCTATGTATAGATATAGTTTGGAATGTCTGTTTGCTTAGAATATTATTCTGTTTGTTTCAGGACATTTGTAAGATTTTTACTTTCAGAAAATCTATAACATAGTGAAATTTATGACGTCTAACCTCTAAGTGTCAAAAGGTACAAACAAAGCTAATAGGAATGGGATGACTTCTAAAAAATTTATCTTATCATACCATTGAAAATTCTAGATCAGGTTTTAAAGTATTTGATAAATTTTTATGATGACCCTCACTAAACTGTCATTCAAATCGATTGTAGACTTAATTTTTTTTCCTTTAAAGCTGTCAGCTATAGAGACTTACTAATTTGTCCTACCTTAATGAAGTCATATTTGATTAAGACAAAGAAAGAGTAATGATTTGCCTTTTGTTTTAAATATTTGAAATACTTCTAGTTTATTCATCTCTACCCTTTGATATAATACATCTATGTGAAACTTGAGAAAATATAAATTCTAAGTCTGCAAAATTCAGTGTCATCACCCATAAGCATAGATAGGTTTAAAAATAAACCTTCATTTGTCTCAATTTAACAGATCTCCAAACTACTCACTATATCCTAAAAACTCCAGTGCATCCTAAATTTGAACTGAAAAAGACACTTTGTCTGAACGCAATATTTTATATTGACTCATGAAACAATTCTGCTGTTGCAAATGGCTACAAGTATTTATGTGCTATAAATAAAAGTGCCATCTAAGAATCATTATTGGTTAATGACCACTGTCCTTTACACTCAAAGTATGTTCTATAATAATATTCTAAATATTAATGGATCTATTCAGTAGAGAAATACATGCAAATTTTATTCATTTTTGTTTAAGCAAATACATTTTTAAAAATGTTTCTCCCATAGTTTTGAGGACAAACAATCATTTTATGCTAAAATTTGCAGATTTCTTAGGATTTTGGTGTACTTTTAGTATTTCAGTTAAGCACATAAATAAATGAGAGATGACTCCTTTTTCTGGGTATATTTTAAAATATATTCTACAGTGAGCACATTTCAAAATATTCTTTTGTGTTTCATTATTAGGTTCAAAACATTTAAGTGGTGTCATTATGATCTTAAAATGCTTGTCTTTATGGCTTTCGGCTCCTAACAGTTCATTTAAAATATGGACTTTTTTTCCCAAAGATAATTTGTCTGTACAGCAGATAGTCACATAGGGCAGGCTTCTGGGATACTGCTGGCTGATAGCGCCTAGCTATCGTCATTTGTATTTCTGATCTCTACATTCATATGGATAAAGAAGGTCGAAATGGTCCCTGATGAAAGAAAACTTTTAAAACCATTTGGAAAAGTTAATGAATTGGATTTCCCAGCACCTGAAGATATTAGGATGGGGAGATCAAGACTCCCACTGGCCAGATCAGGTTGACAGGAAAACTCCAAGTTTCTTTTTCCCTTCAGAGAAACCCCTTCCTGGAGCTGAGGCCTGGGAGGAGAGGAATGATATATGAGCTTAATGAGTTATGTTTCCTAAGCAGAGAGCCTTAAGTGGGTGCCGCTAAATTTTGCTGTATTTATTTCACACCAGTGTCAAAGGCACTTGAAAATGCCTTTTGACAAAGGATCAATTTTCCTTCAGAAGGTGTCTTTTTTTTCCTGCCATGGACAAAATGATTGTGTTCATAACCAAGAATTGCTTTAAGAAAATATTTGCAACAAAAATGGAAAGGATATGGGCAGAGGAGGTGAACAACAGCTTTCTTTTTAAATAGCTGTTGATTGATTTGTGAAGTAAAAGGACCATTTCACTCTTGAAAGAAAAAGAAAGAAAATAGAAGAAAGCAAAAGGCATTTTCTATCAAGTGCCCAAAATACTAGGACAGGAAAAAAACTCTCTTACATTTATTTTGTACATAAGCTTCCAAAAATACAGAGTTTCCACACGTCAGTTTTCTGTACATTCTCATGCGATCAAGGTGTGGTTTTTATTTTAGAATAATATTTGGAATCTCTTTTTTATAGCATAGGTGTTTTATATGCCTTTAAAGACAAGAGTGCCACGGTACTCACCAAGCAAGCTTGCTCTAGGCTGCATTTCTTCCATTTGGGTCTAAACTGGAAAGCTTTGTGGTGGAGACCTCAGATGTCAGAGCTTGCAGCTCAACAGTGCTTTGCTATTTCACAGCTGTAGACTCCATGGGAGGCAAGTACAGGAGAAAATAGAGTGGAGATGATTTTATTCTTAGCTGTGCAAATATTGCTCAAAATGGGATATGTTTCATAATTTCATATTTTCAGGGCCTTTGGCATCTCTTCAGAAAGGTAATAGGATTTTGATCCATATGACCTAGATCTTTCATGGGTTTCGAAAATCTGAAGTGAGGTGGGGGTGCCTCTTGCCTCCCTCCCTCCCTCTCTTCTTTCTTTCTTTCTTTCTTTCTTTCTTTCTT
>LOJH01058754.1:0-10694 GCA_001685095.1 Ellobius talpinus
TGTTATTTCGGGGTATAAGCTAGCCGTGCAGGAGCCAGGCAGAATGAAAAGCAGACTGACGCCTCATCACTACAAGAGATGATGCTCATAACATTGATATAACAGATGTGCTGCAGCAATATCCCATGTCAGAGCATTCCCGGGACCACATGTGGCAGGTCGTCACCATCATGGCATCCTCAATATGTTCAGTTGACTCACAGGTGTGGAAGACCTGGGTCTCCTCTTTAGCTGTGTGGGTTGTACCAACACACCCCTAGAAAGCATTATCCCAGTGAACTCTGTGGAAATGACATGCGCTCTACCTCTTAGACTTTCTCACTGCAGGACCTGAGCAGCAGTGATATACATCAGCCGTTGTGAGACTGTTTTTATTTTAGCATACAGTAGGATTCACAACAGAGAAAAGAGTCTAAATTGTTAGCACATTCTCTCCTATGAAAGCACATTAAGGAGCATCTTAAAAACATTTACCCATGGAAGATGGAGTCAGGCTACATTTAATCCTCCATTTCCTATCCCCTGTGTATTCCACTTCCAATGTTTGATTTAAAGCAAAGCTGTCTAATAAATATACAGTTGGTTCTAAAATTACAAAGAGGAACTTTCCTGGCAGTTACTTTTTGTCATTTCTGAAGTGACTGTGTATTGTTCTGCCAAGTTTTCTTAGCAGTTGTACTTTGTACATGGCTCTATGCCAGATCTACATACGTAAGCATCCTGTACATTCACTGTTAAGCCTTTCTGAGCACGCTCCCAGGGTGATATGAACATCCAGGAGGAAGTGATGTAACCATGGTGTGGGCAAGTGAAAGCGAGAAGATCAGCAAGCCACACTGAGAAGGTCAGGCAGAGTCAAAAGGAACATAGCAGTTGACACTGTCATTGCTTGAGGGGCTTATGTCATAGAATAGTAACGGTGAACACTTCACAAACACAAGGCAGGTGCTAGTAAAACAAAGAATGTCCTTGTCTTTGGAAGGGTTGGATGTCCATTGATTAGAGTGCAGAAAGTCAGTAAGAAACATAAGTCAGTATCTAACTAGCAAATTAGCTAAGATCATACATCTTAGCTAATCTCTATCTCTCTTTAACCTTCCGGACCCAGCATTCTAGATCGTTGTTAACGTGGTTCCTAAACATATTTTAATGGATACTCTGAGAACCAATGAGCAGCTGGTGACAGATCTGCCTAAAGTGTGTATAGATAAATGGAGGTGGCCGCACCCACCGTCACACATACAGTTCAAGCCATGTTCTGCACGGTATAAGGTGTCTGGTACAGAAAGGGACGCAGAGAAGCACTTGGTCATGAAACACTGACTCACAGTCTGAAAACGAAGCACACATATTCCTTTTCCTATCTGCCTTGCTCAAATACCAAAAGTCTGTACTGTCCTGTGTGATTTTGGAAATCTAAGAATTCAGACACAAAAAATGTACATCGGTAACTCTGTAGTTACTGTAAATAGGTAAATTTCACCTGTGTGGCTCAGAAGTTTGGGCAAAAATATGGTCTGCATGAGATGATGGTGCGCTCAGCTGTCGTTTACCAGCCTGAAGTTCTTTTGTGATTATGTGAGCGTGAAGCACAGAAGCACTTTTTCAAGGTTAATCTCACAGACACACGGCATTCTCCATTTACACTCTGCCCCATGCTTATTAGAGCATGCTCAAAAACTAAAGAAAATGATTCAAGCAAGAGTAAAACTGACAGTACTAATAAAGTACTTCCCCATACCACACGTACCAACAGGCACACACACACGCACACGTACACGCACACCCCCCCAATCACGATTTGTTCTACATCTGCAAACAGAGTCCACACTTAACTGAGGAAAATATTGAATTCAATTAAGGGATGATGTCAATTTTTCCTTGGCTGGAAAGTGTCTAAGTTTGCATTGGCCTGTTTCTTACTTGTCACCATTTCTGCGGAGCTTTAAAGGGACACTTGACAGCTCTATTCTACTACTCTACAATTTCCACCAACTGCACACTTAAACGAGGCATAGCTCTGGTTCTAATGGTATAGAGCTATTGTCTATGAAATGCTGGGAGCGGTTTGAGGTGGCCACAACTTCTGGAATACACACAAACACACAAATAAATCAAACTCTCTTTTTCAGATTCCACAGTTGTCTCCATTTTATTTCATGTTCAAATTGTGTCCTGAAGTCATACTAGGAGCTTCTGATTTTCCAAATTTTAGAGGCCCTGTGATAGCTTTGAATTTTTTCCTTACATCACATATATCAAACTCAAGATTCGATAGTGTACAATGACAATTATTAAACTCTCTTATTTCAAAATAGTTTTTTTTGGAAAAAAATTGTAGATGTAAGTCTGTGAAACTTGGCTTACAATTAGAAAATTTGGGAGCCAGCCTTCAGCAGCACGTAACGTGGCCCCTAAGCCTCACTTGTGAAGACACTGAGGGCTTCTTAACTGATGAGTGATATTCGATGGGGCCACATGCTAGAAGTAAAACTAAACTCGGGCCAGACCCTGTCTCAGGACCAGCGTCTTCAACAAAACATTCAGCAAACGGCAATTCTGCTTATCAGTTCTATTTCTCTGCATTAAAACAAATGCACAACATAGGAAAAACGATAGCCATTAGGGGTTATTTTATAAACAAAATCCTTAAAACTTAAATTAGCAGTACATATAAAAAGGTTGGCACAAACAGAGGAAGGTTGCTTCCACAACAGTAGCAGCGGCCTGGCAACACACCCCCTTAGCCACTTCCCTCAGCCCTTCCCCCTCCAAGAGAGGTAGTGCTGCTGGCTGCAGATTTCTTCAGCTCTATTTTCATAGACTGAGTCTCAGCTCGAGGCTGGAATTTGGTCAGATTTCCTGCTCCTGGGGCTGCTACTAGTGATTTTCCAGCTTTCATACCTTTTGACATAGGAATGCGGGTGGGTGTAGGCCGCTGAGATGACCCATCTTGTCCTGACTGTAAGAGAAAACACAGACAAAAGGGGTATGTTGGTGAGTTTCCCCAGTTATTCCCGTTAGCATATTCCTGCCACCAGGGAGCATTCGCAACAATTCCATCCCAGGGAAAAGGACTAAAAAAGTTGGAGTTGGCTTCTAACCTGCTCTGAATCCTTCCCTTTTCCCTTTCTTGAAACATCTGTGCTGAATTTCCCTCTCAACCCTTCCCTCACCTTCTCAGCCCTATGCAAAATGACCTCACAACCTAGTTCTTAGAGGTAGGCCACTGTCCTTCCTTTCTGCCACTTCAGAGGAAGTGGCCCTTTTCACCTATTTAGGACCTCAGACTTTTCTGTTTTAATCGGCACTCTGACCACATCCACCTTCCTACAATGTTCCTCACAGTGCGTGGTTTTGGTCTCTGTATGAGTCTCACCAATGCTTCCAGGCTCTGATGACTCCTTTCTTCTCCTGATGGTTCATCCGGCCCTGCCTACCTCCAAATGTGTCACCATGTCCTAGTCTCGGCTCTTTTATTAAGGTTTCCACTTTCACCCTGAGAATCCCCTTGCTTGTAATTCCATGCATCCAAGCCCTAGAACACTGCCTCCTGACCCTTCTTAAGTACAGATCTAATTTCCAACTACTCACTGAACATGGACAGCATCATGCAGGCATCTCAGAAACTGTTACACTGCTTGCTGTCATCCCCAGCAAATCTCCTTACACAGCAAAGACAGGAACCCCTTGAGCCACCCTCTGCATGTACTCTGTTGTAAAATCCTGGCTCTCCTGGAACTTGCTTTGTAGACCAGGATGGCCTTGAACTCACCTACCTGCCTCTGCCTCCTGAGTGCTGGGATTAAAGGCATGCGCCACCACTGCCTGGCTTCCCCTTCCTTTTAAGATGGGTATTTACTGTGTAGTCCAGGCTGGTCTGAAATCCACAGCCCTCTTGCCCATTTTCTGAGTGTTAGAATTACTAGAATATACATACCACCATGCCTGGTTCTCAGTTCTATTTTCAATATGGCTTTATCTACATTGTCACCTTTTAATCCTATATGACCTTGAGTCTAGAGCACTGAAATGGCACATATTCTTAGACTGTGTTCTCTCCTATCTATCCTTTCAGTGTTTAATAGAAGTATCTTTCAAAAATAATGTAAAATATGTTCAGGTTCATTCATTAACTTTTCAGTGACTCCCTTTGTCTATTCAGAGAAACTAAATGCAAGTTTCATAAGCCAAAGCCTAATCCCTGAGTGTGTTTGCATATACTGCACCTGCCTGTCCCCCAGGACCATGGCTACAACACAATAGGATCACTCTACATGCCCCAAACACACCAGGCCCCTTCGTAGGGCCATGCCTTCACACATTCTGCTTGTCCATACCTCATACACTCCTTCCCATGCTTTCTAACAAGTGACGCCCCCTTTGGTAGTTCCTTTGTGTATACCTTTATCACAGGACGATTAAGTCCTCCTAGTCTTGCCTCACTGACTTGGGAACATTTACAGATCTCTACATACCAGCACCCAACACCACAGTGGAAGCGGGGCTGAGGCTCAGTAAAAAGTAAATGAACGACTATCCAAATGAACTAGCATCACTAATTATATTCTAAGAGCAGTCTCCTAAACCTTTTTGTTGCTCTAAATTGTATTTTGTTGAATTTACCAAAATAATGGACCATCATCATGTAGGCCTTGTTTTTAAATCTTATATGTGTGTAAGGGTTAGGCGGTAGTCAGAGGGTAAGATTTTCAATCTGAACTTCGAAATGGGGAGAAGATGCCACAGCAAAAGAATCTGCTCTTAAATACAATAATTTACTCCTCCACTATGTGTTTACAAAGTGCAAAGACTTAAGACCTCGCCCAGCGGAGCTATGCCTTGTCCTGCTGAGAAGCCTTTTAGCAGCACTGGAGGAGGCTAATGTTGAGTGCTGTCTGACTCCAGTGGAGCCAGTCACTCTAAGCTTTGCTGCCGAAACAATGGCCGGGTCACACTGTAAAGTCTGCCTTGATTCTGTGCACAGAGAATTAGCGTAAACGATTCTAAGGATATGGGAAGATGGGTCATAGCTCATGTATTTAAATCATGAGTTCGCTTTTGAGAGATTTCCATATAAGCTATAGAATGTGTTCTGGAGCTAAGAATCACAATTTCTAGCCTGTTAGGTTGAATTAATATTTAAGAGGTACGAGCTGTTGTATAAGAAATTTGTCCCCCTGCAGGATTTCCATGACACAGGATCTCCACAACAGCAGAAGCCAGAGGCCTGACCAATGACTCTAACTTGCAATGAACACTTGCAAGTACAGATGAATGAACTAAAGGGTAGACTGTGTGACCAGGCCACATTATAGCTTCCAAGACAAGATTCTTCTCCCTCTCTCTCTTGTTTGTTTGCTTGGTTGTTTTGGCTTTGATTTTTCTTTTAAGTTTGGTTCTGTTTGGGGCCAGAGTTTGCAAGGGCAGAGGGCACCTGTGAGGGGACGGGGAGATGAGTGGGATCAGAATACGTGATGTGAAATGCACTAAGAATCAATAATTTTTTTTTAAAAAAATCTCTTACATTCTAAGAAATTAGAACTTTCGCTGGACCTCACAACCAGAGTTAATAATACACCTTGAGGTCTCTTAGTCTACTGTGTACTCCGCCTGTTTATTTAATGTAGTTTTAAGAGAACAATGTAGCAATCAATTTTACTTGCCTCAGATTTCCCATGTAACCAATATTTACCACCTAAGCTAAGGCATAGCTGTAATCTTAAATTATGTATTCTGCCCCCTCCTCCCACCCTTCCATTCTGCCCCCCACTACTCCCCAACTTGCTTGCACTCTGCCCTGGGTCCTCCCCTACTCACCACCGACTGGGTTCCTCGGGTGGAGGACGTTGTGACCGGGGTTATAGTTATAGTGCTGGTCACTTTACTAGAACCGGGTCGTGAAGAGAGGTGGTTCCTGGGAGAGCGAAGGACTGTGCCTGTAGAAACCTCCTTCTCTGCTGTCACATTGACAGGCCTGACGGTGATAACTGGACTCCCACCTTCAGCGGCAGGCCCCGGGGATCGTTTAAACTGAGAACCGAGGTGAATGTGAATTTTGTTGTCTTCCGTGGTGATGATATTGGCATTGGAGTTGTACTTCCGCACCGGGGTTGGAACAGTTTGTTTTTCTGGGGTGACTTTGAGGATAGTCCTTCCCACCGGCACTTCCTGGGATTCAGGAGAGACAGCGATTTCAGGGGGAGCTGCGGACGTTGACACCGTCATGATCTGGATGGGAGACGCGGGCCTGTCTGCAAATGCACCCCTTCCACCGTCCGGGCTCTTCTCTCTGGAAATAGTAGTAATCGTGACAGGGGACATGGCTCGTTCTGGGCCGAGAGTAGGATCTGCACTTTTGGGCTTTTGCGACATGACATTGGGTGATGGAATAATGGTTATTCTTGGTTTCTGATTACCTAAGGTAGGAATGACGGTGGTACTAGAGAAAAACTCTTCAGACGTGGGGCTTGTGATCTCCAGCGTTGCAGTGCTGTTTTCATGGTCCGGTGTCACACGGATGTGCAGAGGCTGGCCCTGCTTTCGTGCTAGGACTAGTTCCCCGGGGTGCCCTGCACCAGGGTTCGACCGAGGCCCTTTCTCCTGTGGGGTAGAGGGACCGTTTTCTCTTTTTCTCATCCAAGGAATCCAGGACTTCCTCATGGTGAGCTCGTTCGCTGCAGGGGGATACCTGTCGAGGACCGAGGATCGTTCCATGGGTTTCTTCAGGCCCACCTGTCGAAGATTACTCATGATGTGGTTTTCTTCCTGGAAGGATTTGCGAATGAACACAGCCGGGGTCTCCTCCTCCGCAGCGTCTCCGCACATCGCCTCGGTCTGCACGCCAGTGGAGGCCACCGGCACGTCCACCATCCTCCTGCCGTTCCCGCTGGGCCTGAGAGCACGGCTGTAGCGCTTGGAGAGCTCCAACTCTTTGGTCAGATTGAGAACCTCCCTCCCCATGTTCTTATTCTTATTTTCTTCTTCCATAAATCTTTGCTGAAGGACCGAGTAGTCGACTTGGAGCTGCGACAGCTGGTCTTCTTTGTTCATCAGTTCGTGGATCTTCTCCTTGAGAGCCTGCACCTCAGCCTGTAAATCACGACTTTTAGCCTCCTCCAGCCGAAACCTGTGCCGCAGCTCGGCCTCCTGGCTCACAGCTTCTCCTTTCTCTGTGGCCTTGTTCTTAGCCATTTGGTGCTTGATTTCCTCTAGCTGCTGGGAGAGGAAGTTTGCCTTATCCTGCTCGGTTCTGAACTTCTGCTCCAGCTGGTCATACTCATCTTCTGTCTTCATCAAGTCCCCTTCTACCACCTCCAGCTGCTGGAGACGCTTCTTCAGTCTCTCGATTTCAAGCGTTAGTTCCCGGATCTTGTTGTCCTCCGGGCAGGTGAACTCAGGCCCCTTGCACGACCTACCTCGGCTTATTTCCCTTTCCACCTCCTCGATGCCATCGAGCCGCTTCTTCAGCAAGTCGACACTGCAGCTCAACTCACAGGACTTCTCCTCTTCACTTCTCAGCTTACCCATCAGTTCGTCTCGCTCCTTTGTCAGAGTGGACACCTTTTCCTCCATTTCCGACTTGAGTTTTAAAAGCTTCTTGCTTTCCTCAATTAGTTTTTCTGTTACGTCCATAACCTTTCCCTGCTCTACCTTGAAGTTTTTGTTCAAGCCGTCCACTTTTCTCTCTTCTTGCTTTATTTTTTCCATCATGTTCTTCCTCTCGTCCACCAGTATCACAGTGAAGGACTTCAGCTTCGTGAGGTCGTCCTTGAGGCTTAGCTCAGCCTTTTCCAGCCTGCTTTCCGAGCACTCAAGTTCTTTAACTCGACTCTTGACCACCTCCAGCTCATTCAGCAGGTCTTTGGTGAGGTTCTTCTCTTTCTCCAGGTTCAGATGGAGTTGGGTACATTCCGACTTACTCCTGCTGAAGGCTTCCTCCAGCTTCTCCAGTTCAGACATCCTCTTCTGCAGCTTCTCCACTTCCAGTCGGAGCTCCTTGCTGTGATGCTCCTCCTCCTGGAGCTTCTTCTTCAGCTCCCTGCACTGGGCCTCCGTCTTTGTGATCTCTTCATCCTTGCCCTCCATCTCAAGCACACGCTTCCGCAGGCTCTCCACTTCGGCCATGAGGCTGGAGTTCCCACATTCCCCTTTGGCAATTTTATCCCTCAGCTCCTGAAGCTCTTCCTCTGCCTTCTGAAGATTTTTATTGGTCTCTTCCAGCTCTTCAATCCTTTGAGATAAGCCCACCATCTTGAGTCGAAGTTGTCTATTGTGAGTCTCTTGGTTAGCCAATTTGGCATTCATCTCTTCGTGCTCCTGGGAAAACCTCGAGGCCTTGTGTTCAAAGTCCACTTCTAACTTGAGCAGTTTCTGGCGGTCCTCTTTGGATTTGTAGGTGATGGCTTTGAGCTTCTCTTCCTCCTCCCTCAGCTTCTGAGTGAGGTCCTGGACTTTCTGACTCTGCAGGCCCAGCTGCTCAATGTGCATCTGCCTCTCATCCACCAGCATGAGTGCGAAGGACTTTAGTTTCACAAGCTCGTCTCGCAGTTTATTGAGCCGCTTAGCATTTTCTTTTTCTTTGCGGGCTTGGTAAGCCTTTTCTTGTTCAAGGAGCTTTTTCAACCTAGAAGCCAAAACATCAGCTCTATGTTAAGAGAGGAATCAGCAAATAGATAAAGTCTTAGCTTAAAGAAAAGCAAAAACAAGAATGCTGCACCATGGTCCCTTATTACTTCAGAAGAGTATGACTTACCAATGGCTTTCAGGAAAACTAGTGAGAAGCCAGGACAGTAGTTACCCTTGGAGAGGGACAGTGACTACTAAGGGACATGAGAAGGGCTCAGAGGACAGTAGGTTCCGTTTTATGATTTATTTTCTGGATTGCTTAATTTATAACATTTTATAAGCTGAACACATGATATGAGTACCTTAGATTGGGCAACAATAATGACTTTATATAGTGCTTTCTGTGTTCTGGGAACTAGTGTGTACTTTATCCTAACAGGAACCCTACAGGAAAAGTACTTCTACTTCACTTTCATGTGGTGAGCGGTGAGCCGGATATGGGTGCACATGTGACCTGCCACAGACACACGGAGTGGATGGCAGTGCAGGAACTCAACTCAGCCACCAGGCCTCCAGAAGCCTTCCTTATCTCTCCCACACCTTCTAACTTCAAGGGAGAAATCTACTTAAAAAAAAAGAGATCAGAAAAGAACTTACGGGTCTTTTTATTTTGATCTTTTGAATGTAACTATACAAGCCAGGCATAGTGGCACATGACTTTAATCCCAGCCCTCAAGAGGCAGAGGCAGGTGGATCTCTGAGTTGTTGGAGATCAGCCTGGTCAACAGAGAGAGTTCCAAGACTCCTAAGACTACACAGAGAGATCCGATCTCAAAACAAACAAGCAAGCAAACAAAAGAGCAAACCTCCCCCTGCCAAACATTACACAGCTCTCATGGAGAGAAGGCAAAGCATGGTTTCTGAAACAAGTGCTGCTCTACTCAAACATTTCCACTGACACCAAAATCGGCAAAGGTTTGATCAGTTTTGTGATTTAAACACGTTTTAAAATTGTTGATTAAGTAGAGAAGAAATCTAAATGATGACCGAAGCAAAAATGTGGCAGTCACAGGAATTATATTTTGTAGGTATGAAATAACGCTTTCTCCATGTTGTTTATGTATAGCCTTAAAAAGGAAGAGACATTTGTCATTCTTGAGTTGGTCAGTTTGTGTGTCTTTTTGAGTCTATGTGTGCATAAACGTGCACAGAGGCATCAGACACCTTAGAGCTATGGTTACAGGTATTCATTCTGCACCCAGCTTGGTGTGTGGGTCCTGTTATCCGAATCCCAGTCTTCATGGCTGCACAAAAAATGCTCTAAACTGCTGAACCATCTTCTCCAGGCCTTAACATTTTGTTAGTGGTTACAACTGAATACCCATAAAAACAGAGTTAATATTAAATTTAATAGCCATAACTCAATGTACAAATACTCTTCAGTAATATGTTTATAAGAGATACAAATTATAAACCACTAGCATGTTTTTTAAGTATTCCTTCAATGTATTTTGTAGCTTTATTATTTAGAATGCTTTATGACAAGGTCAGCTGTCAACCAAGTATATAAAAAAAAGTCTCTCATTGCCTGCCTTGCACAGTAAATGTTTGGGCATATTATAAAAACTACTTAAAATAAATTTAATTGTCACATAATTCCTACAGAAATTGTTATGATGATGTCTAAGTTTTTATGGAATTTATAGAGCAATATTTTCTGTTTAAAACAAAAAGAAAGCTTGCATTTAAATCCCACACATTGCCCTGAGTGACACTGTAGCAGCTTCACTCTTGAAGTGAGTAAGGCATGAGTAAAAGGGCATATGTTGGCCATTTACTGTTACAACTTAGGATAATGGAATGACTGAACTATGATAGAGAGCAAAGCTTGTATAGTAATCTAAGGCACAAGTAGGTGAACACAGGACGGAGAAAATGAAGAGAAGGAAACTGACTTCCTGGTGCAGCTGGGGAGCAATGCTGACACGAAAACTTCTAGGGAAGTAAAGTTTGAGGTCCTAGGGAATTGCTAAGTCTTGCCACAGTTCAAGAAGTTCACTAATGCTCACTGCAATCTCTACCTCTCAATAGTTAACTCAACAAAGGAAGAAGGATGGATGATAGAT
>LOJH01058759.1:0-11360 GCA_001685095.1 Ellobius talpinus
TATATAATCTTTTCTTCAAATATCTGTGCAAAGCAATTATGTGGTCTCGAGAAATGTGTTCATGTACTCTCAGAGGACTCCACAAAATACCTCTTCCTCATTCCATAATCTACTTATTTTAAAGCTCAGTTATAATTCTGCTTCAAATGACCCATATTTTTCAACATGTAAAAAGATCCTAGCTTACTGTTGCTTAAGTACAAACTTACAGAATCAACTTTCTTTACCTTATTGCAACTTCGTGATTTCAAGATATTGTATATTTATCTGTAGCATTATTGAAAATGTTGATTCAAAACTTTACTTATTTCCATCAGCTCATATTAGAAAGGCTAGAGTTAAGGTCATTTCCAGAGTAGAAAGGCTGGAGTTGAGGTCATTTCCAGAGCAGGAAGACTGAAATCAAGGTCATTTCTAGAGCAGGAAGGCTGAGGGCAAGGTAAAGAGCAGAGCAGGGTGACTTTCACTTTAGACACAAGGACATTGTCCCACTCTTTCCCTCTTCAATTACTTTCCTTCAACTTTCATGAAAACTAACAATTTTAATGACTTTATAATCTTTAAGGTTACAAGTCTTTTTTTAAAAAAGAGACCATCTCCAATGATTTTATTTAGAAAAAAATTCTTCAATGCATTTTTACAGATAACAGGCAGAAGTTTTGTGCTCAATTTTGTGTCTTATGGTGTTATGTGTATAAGTGATTTGACTATCAATGTTTCCACTGTGTGCACTGATAGGATTTACTGTGGTATTTCCATTATAAACATGCTGTACATTGACCATTGTCGTCTACCCTTCTCCCTCAGTTCCATCATTCTTTCCAGACTCAACTAATCATTCTCTTGTCAGGCTGGTTTTCAATATTGTTTCAACATATGAGAGAGAAGAGGTGTCAATTGTATTTCTATGTCTGGTTTATTTTGCTTAATGTGATATCCAAGTTTTCTTGTTCATGCATATGGCACAGTTTCACTTTCCTCTATGGCTGGACAATCCCATATTTTGTATATCTATGATCTTTTCCTTATACAGTTAATCTGAATACAAAGACTTAAGTTCATCCTGTATTACTGAGAATAAAGCTAAAATAAACAGACATTTGCTTGTAGGCTCATTTCATTTGTTTATATATATATATATATGTTTGTGTGTATATAAATATGAGGGAAGTAGGATGACTGAATGAAACAGTGGCTCTACTCTTAATTTACAAAAGAACATTTATAATGATTTCCACAGTGACTGCACCAGTTCAAACTCCCATCAACAATGTACAGTGTTCTTTTTCTTCTGTATCATCACCAGCAATTGTTACTGTTTATTTTTAATCCCTTTTAAATGTGAGCTAGTCTAACTTGGGTGAGTTGTGATTTTGATTTATGCTTCTCTAGTGGCTAGTTAGAGCTAACATTGTTCCATACATGGATTGGTTCTTCTAATCTTCTTCTGAAAATTGTTTTGATACTGTGTCCACATTTTATTGAGTTATATCTTTTTAATATTTGGAGTTCTTTGTGGTTTTGATTTTCAGTTGTTTTGAGAATAGGCCTTTATAAACATTTATTTATTTAGTATATATGTATCTAATGTGTGTTTATATATGTACCCAGAGACATGAGTGGAGGTCAGAGGACAACTTGTTAAAAAACATTTCTTTCCTTCTACCATATGGGTTCTAGGTAGTGACTTTAATGGCAGCTGCCTTTACCTGCTGAGAACCCTTACTAGCCCCTGAGACAGAGTCTTGGTGTACAGTGTAAGTAGCTAATATCCACTATGTAGTCAGTGTTGGCCTTGAAGTCATAAAATCCCTGCTGTGTCAGCCTCCTGAATAGAAGCGTTACAGGAACACAGCTACACATAGCTTGAGTCTTTAGTTTTATATGTCGTGGATATTAACCTATTGGATGAACAGCTGAGAGATGTATTTTCTCACTTGATCGACAACCTTTGTATTGTTCGCTGTGTCATTTGTGCTAGAGATGCTTCTTACCTAATCTAATCCCATTCATCAGGGCTTCCGCTTAGCCTGCTTCTTGAGTCCTATTTAGATTTCTGTCTATCACCTATACCAATACCTGGACGTGCTTCCCTGTGTTTTTATCTAGTTTTGCAGTTTCAGGTTCTATACTAAAGTCCGGTTTGGTTGATTTTTTGTACAGAGCAGCAAGAGACAGCATCAAGTTTCAACCTTCTGTATATGGACATGTGATTTCTTCAGAACTCTTTGTTAAAGAAAGTGTCTTTTCTCCAATATCTGTTCAGTGCACATTTGTCAATACTTAGTTGACTCTCTGTTATGTTCCTTTAGTCCCTGTGTATCTTTCTATGCTGACACAGTATATGAACTTAAAAAAATTAAGACTTGTTTTGTGACACAAATATATGATCTATTTTAGATAAAGTTCCAAGATCTGATGGGTAAAACATACAGCTATTCAACAAAATGCCCTAACAACAAAATGTCTGTTAAGTCCACTTCCCCTGCCAGATAGCTTAATTAAGTCTGGTGCATGTGTATATTGTTATTGTTGTTGTCATTTTATGTGGGATAATGTTCTTGTACACTGTAAAGATTTGTTACTCATATTGGTTTAATAAAACATTGATTGGCCTATAGTCAGGCAGGTAGTATAGGCAGGACAACCAGATGAGGAGAATTCTGGGAAGTGGAAGGCAGAGATGCAGTCACCAGCCATACAAAGAGGAAGCAAAATGAGAATGCCTCACTGATAATAGTTACCAAACCATGTGGCTAAACATAGACAAGAATTATGGGTTAATTTAAGTTATAAGAGCTAGTTATTAACAAGCCTTAGCTAACAAGCCAAACAGTTTATAATTAATATTAGCCTATGTGTGTTTCTCTGGGACTGAATGGCTATGGGACTGGGTGTTACAGAAACTTCTGTCTACAGTTGTTGTTTTATTTTGCTTCAGCGTCTGGATAATAAATACATTTTTGAGAATTGAATTTTGAAAATACTCACTATAAGTATACTGGAACTTATTTCAACCCTATTTTCTATTTTTTTCTAAAAAAATAAAATTGCCAAAGAATTTTTATGATACTAGATTACACAACATAAGTGCATGTAGTTTTGCAATTTTTATGTATACAATATTCTGCCTGCATGTATGGCTAAGGTATAGAAGAAGGTACCAGATCTCACTATAGATAGTTGTGAGACTCCATGTGCTTTCTGGGAAGTGAACTAAGGACCTCTGGAAGAGCAAACAGCCAATGTTCTTAACCTCTAGTTCATTGCTAGTCTCAGATTAGCAATTCTTTTATTTTCTTTTAGAATCGATCTCTTTATCATTACATAGTGATTTCACATTATCACTGTGATCTGTTTTGTCTCCTCTTACTGTTTTGATCTTAAAGTCAATTTTGTCAAGTAAAAATATTGTTATTTCTACTTATTTTCAATTTTCATTTGCTTAAAAAATAATTTTTCATTCTTTTAGACTAGTGTCTGTATTGTATTTATGAGTAAGTTTCATGTAGGCAGAAACCTGTTGGAGCTTGTCTTTTAATTAATTCATCAAGCTTATATTTTTAAACTGCAGTATTAAGAAAATTTATATCAAGACTCCTGAAATTATAAATTTTTACCTACTACTTCATGGGTTGTATTGCTTCTCTCTATATAGTATATGATGCTTTGCTATCAGTGTGATCTCCTAGTAGCCCCACTATCAACAGCTTTGTATACATGGGAACATTGTTCTGGTCAGAGAACTCTCTTCCTGACATTTTCAGTTGAAATTCAGGCTATTGGTTGAGCAGGTATGCATTGTGCGGCTCAAGTAAAGCAAAATTTCTCAGCTAAGGTGCTTACAGAGTGAAGAAGAGTGTTATGGTTCTAGGCAAAGTTTCTTTCCAGATTTTCTCAAATCATACACTCCATGATCTCATTGATACCTTGGGATCTGGAAGCAGTGGTAAAGAGCACCCAGGATACCTGCCTTTGAATGGGGGGAGAGTGGACTCATGATTTCTTCCTAGTATTGTTACTGACAAGTAACTGCCCATGGAAGATGCTGAGAATGGAATACCAGAAGTCATGCAATTTTTATAGCTTTGATACCTATAAAACTACATACAACTGTCCCTGACCCTGGTTTCAGAAGGCCAACACTATTTCCTGAGGGTAGCACTATGTTTCTTTTCTATAACAAGCTTTTAATTTAGTGCAGTATTATTAATAGTTTAGCAGAAAGGCTATTATGGACCAAGTTTTGTTTGTAAGCCATTAGCACCCATTGAGCTAATGCAATAGGATTCCTGTGTAGTCATACAGACAAGAATTCTAATCATTTTCACACCACCATAGAACTCCAAAATCAAAGAACAGGTTGCCTCTCAAATGACACCTGGCACTAACATCTTGGGAATTTTCTGGGTTAACAGGATTCCTTTACCAAAACTAGGATCCGGAGAAAAGAGCCTGCATGGGTAATAACAATTTCGAATACATATGATTACCAGGATATGGACTGCTAGAATTTTTTTGGAACTCTGTCTTTTTCCTTTCCCCTGTGGATGGCAGCTGACACCTTTACAGGGTGTGGAACATGAAGAACTGATATTAGGATATTCCATTGTTTTCCCATGCTAGGATGACAAACTTTGGACTTGATCAGATTTCTACTTTTTTCAGTATTACTTCTCAGATCACTTAGCAAAATATGCTTCCATGTGTGTGTGTGTTGCATTGGCTCTTCTGTGTCGAGGGACAGATAAGTGCTGAACACATCTATTCAACTATTTTGCTGACCTCAATGTTTCAGTAGTAAATATATAAAAATCATAGAAAATGGAAGAGAAAGAAATCAAAGTTAATAAATCACAGAAACTCAGTTACTATTAGTGTAGCCCCGTGCATTTTTCTATTTCAAAGTTGTATCTAAATGAGATTGAAAAATCAAGTTCTTTGAACCTCAACCGGCAATATGAAAAATATGAGCGTAGCTGTGTGTTGACCCATTTATATTTCACTGCTGCTGTTCCAATTAAAGAAAATAAAGTATTGCCTTAATTTTATATGATTGTGATTCAGTTCTAAAGATAATACTGTATGAATATGAACTTTATTTTCTAAAATAAATGGATAGTTTATTGTTGATCATTCTAAAATAATTGTGACAATGTTCTCTCTTCTTTAGTGTTGATAGAGAAAAGAAATGAGAAACAGAATTCAGGAAAGGACAGGGAACATTTTCCTGTCCTTGAATGGTGTATTTGATAATGTGTTGATGTGAAACTCACAAGCATAGAGATTATAAAAATTATTGCAGGTTTGAATTCATAACTTTGAACTACTTAAATATTACTCAAAATCTTTATCTTTGGAACATTTCTGTAAAATAGGGTATTTGACACTTGCTCCCCTTCTCTGTTTGTCCTTCCAAACTGCTATTGTGACAGATGTATTACAGAATCCATAATGGTTTCAATATGCTTTGTGACCATAATCCCAAGAAGCGAGGAAGAAAACACAAAGAAGAACTATTGAGAAAAGGGGTATATGGGTATTTGTACACATGCATATACATTATTAAATATAGGTATTAGATATTTGATACACAAAATGCCATTAACTAAGAAAATAAGTACTAATGATAGAAATTTAATAAATATCTTATTTTTCCTATAAAATAAATGTTCAGTTTGCTCAGAAAATAGTAGACATATATAATGTTTGGAATGTTTGAATTCAATGAATTATATATTTATCAAATAAATGTACCAGAAAGGTATAATTTTATTAATTAGTTCTTTAAAACTTTAAGGCAATTGATCATTGTTGCATCCTATAAGTATTTTAGGGCATTCAAATTATGGCACAACATGACAACTCATCACATAACTCAGAAAAATAAATGCAATATTTTATCTGATAAAGCATTTTCTTGCAGAATTACAGTCTGATGCACCTTACAGCATTTATAATGTGAAATCATAGCGCTCAGTGTAAGATGAATGTCTTTGGGAGTCAATCAGGTAATGAGGGTTATAACACAATCTAGGATTAATGTCCTTATAATAGAGAAAGAGATATAATGCCTCCATTCTCTCTATCTATCTCCCTCTCTCTCTCTGCCATCTCTCCAATCTAGGACAAAGATAGCTGAGCTATTTACAAATGATAAACAACATCCTCAGCACACACGGGATCTGACAGTGCTTTGAATTTTCACTCTCCAGAATCAAGAACTGTGAAGCATGAATGTGTGTAATTTAAGCCACATAGTCTACAGCAACCTGGTATAAAAGCACAAAAGCTTCCAGCACCAATATGGAGTAGGTTGTGTCATATTCACTAAAAAGAACATCCAGAGGCTAAGAGGGGAGAATTTTTATGCACATATACTGTCATAGTTATGGTTTTAACTTCTATGATAAAATACTATGACCAAATCAACTCGTGGAGGGAGGGGATTATTTCAGCTTAGAGTTGTAGTCCACTATGAAGAGAAGTTAGAGGCCGAGCTCGAGCAGGGCAGAAAACTGGAAGCAAGAACGGAAACAGAGATTTGTGAGGATTTCGTGCTGACTGGGTTGCTCTCTCGTGGCTTGTTCAGTCTGTTTTCTTTCTTTATTAACAATATTTTTATTGTGCTATACATTTTTCTCTGCTCTGCTTTCTCCTCTTGCTCCTTCTCCCCTCTTCTGTGACCCCCACACTCCCAGTTTACTCAGGAGATCTTGTCTTTTTCTCTTTCCTAATTAGATCCATGTATGCCTTGTTTAGGGTCATTTTGTTGTCTAGTTTCTCTGGGGTTGTGGATAGTAGGCTGGGTTTTATTTGCTTCATGTCTAAAAGTTACTTATGAGTGGGTACATATTATATTTGTATTTCGGGATCTGGGTTATTTCAATCAATATGGTTTTTTTCTAGATCCATCCATTTGTCTGCAAATTTCATTATTTTTTTTTACCACTGAGTACTACTCCATTGTGTAAAGTACCACATTTTATTTATCCATTATTTAGTTGAGGAGCATCTAGGTTGTTTCCGGTTTCTGGTTATTACAGATAATGCTGCTATGAACATAGTTGAGCACATGTCTTTGTGGTGTGAATGAGCTTCCTTTGGGTACACAGTCTTCATTCTTGTAGCACCCAGGACCAGCAGTCCAAGGCTGACACCACTAACCATGGACATCAATTAGTAATTAAAAAAAAGATAAGTACAGACCAAACTTATGTAGGTGTTTTCCTTTTTTATTGAAACTAGAATTTTTAATATAATCCATATACTTTCTTTTCTCTCATGAGTATACAAACACGAATATAAAATAATAATCATATCAATAATAATAACAACAATAAATTTAGATAAAATGAAATGTTTGGGGAGGCTGCTAGTTAGTTTCCCGACTGCCCTGACTCGAAATAATCACATAGTAATCTGTTTTAATTGCAATACTGTTTGGCCAATAGCTTAATCATATTTCTGTCTAACTTTTTATCTTAAATTAACCCATTTCTTTTCATCTGTGCATCACCACGAGGTTGTGACCTACCAGCAAAGTTTCAGTGAGCTCCAGTGGAAGCATCTGTCTCCTCTGGCAGCTACATGACGTCTCCCTGACTACACCTACTCTTTCTATATATCTTTTCCAGCCTGGCTATCTTCTGTTAAACTATTGGCTGAAAGCAGTTTCTTTTAAAACCAAGGGCAATCAAAAATATTCATAGTGTAGAGAGGGGAATCCCACATCAATAAAAAAACAGTACTGGACAAATCAAACAAAAAATGGGAAAAGGCAAATAGATAGTTTAAGAAATGTAAGTTGCAGAGGCACACACATTTGCTCTCATAGAAATCCCATAAAAACACAAAGTTAGAATTCATAATACAAACACGGAGAACCTGCAGGGTTAAAAAAATTCCTGACAGTTATAATGAGAAAAAGAACCCCAGAAAATACCATTGAGTTCTTTTTGTTTGAACTGCTACTTCTAGGCATGGGGCCTGGCCTTAAAAGTGGTTTGTATACCCAGTAAGACTCTGGGCAAACAATATTTTTATTTGTAAGAGGTTATCAATTGGAGATAACTTCTGGGTTAAGGATGTGGGTTTGTATCTCCTTCCCCTGTCAGTTCTAGGACTCCATCTGGTGCATACCCATGGAATCACTGTGCATGCTGTCACAGTCCCCATGAGTTCATATGTTCATTACCCCTGCTGTGATTAGAAGGCTTTGTTTCCTTAGTGTCTTCCAACCCCTCTGGCTTTCCTCTTTCCACTTCTTTTTCTGCAAAGCTCCCTGGGCTTTAGGAGAGGAAAGTGCTGAAGTCATTTCATTTGGGTCTGAGTATTCCAAGATCTCTTACTCCCTGTGCATTACCTGTATTTATTCCCACCACTGCAGGAGAAAGCATCTCTGATGGTGACCGAGTGTAGCACTAACCTATGAGTATAGCAGAATGTCAAAAGGAGTCATTTTATGGCTCTGTCCCTTTAGCAGAAGAGTAGTATTTGGTTTTCTCCCTAGGTCTCTGGCCTATCTAGTCTTGGGTTCTCAACCATAAAAACATTGTTGGGGATGGGTTCCACCTCAAGGAGCATACTTTAAATCCTATCAGATAGTAACTGTTTAGTCCTATAAACTTTGTGTTACTATTACATTAGTGTATTTTGCAAACATGTCACCACTGTAGATAGAAGGGTTTGCACTTATGTTGGTGTTTATCCTTTTTTGGTAGTATGCAGAGCACCTTCCAGTAACATGAACGCTAATATATATAGGTGAAGGATATAGATAGGCATCATCCCAACTTTTTCAAATTCACTGAGTTGTGTAAGTGTTGTCTTCAGCAATAGGGCATACTATTAGTTTCTAGAGTGCCACCAATAACTTTGACTATAGCCTAGGTTTTTTGGGAGGTTTCCCTGGGGTCCCTTTGGCCAGCAACTCATTTAGGTGTACCCATTCCTAGAACTAGAGACTTCATTTGGTGACAAGAGATGTCCAGTTGGGGCAACATCTCCCTTGGTTATTTGGTGATTCCTTTTAGATCACTTGTATGTGTGTATATATTTTCGAAAGCTTCTACTGTATTAGGCTTTTCATGCAAGTCCCCAAATGGTCCTTAGCTTTAGATGACCATCCCTCACACTCCTCTTCACCCCCACCCTCATTTGATACTCCCACCAAGCTCCCATCCACCCATAATTTTCTATTCTATTTGCCCTTCCAAGGTGATCTAACCCTAACCCCTAGTCCCTCACTCTATACCTAACCTCTGTGGTTCTTTAGTTGTAGCCCACTTATTGAAGACTTAACAGCCAATTGGGGAGGATCAAAATGATTTGTACACATGTCTCTTGGACATCCTGTTGAAGAGCTTCAGAATAAAAGACCTAACCATTTCATGAGTCACACACTCATTAAGCAATATGGTTCAAAAGCTTGAGAAGGGAGACGAAACGTGAGAATAGCTTCCTTAAAAATGTTGCTGTCATGTCTGTTCATCTGTTACTGATACATTATGCAGAAATTTTTTCATGAAAAAGCCGAACAGTGACTCAGCCACTGACTTATGATGGACACAATGATATCTTCTTCTCCTAAAATATGAGCATCACAGAATAAAAGAAGGTTGGCCTTTATTGTCTCCTGAACAAGCCTAAGTCAACATGGGAAAGTCTCATATCACAATTTTACTTATTAACAGGTTATGCTTGAGAAAGAACTTGAGAGGCCAGACAGTGTTTTACTCATAATTTATCATTTCATAACGTCAATAGAACTCAGAACTTAAAGATTCACTGAAATATTTAATTCATACTTCGATACACATGAAAAATGAAAACATTTAAAATACCATATGTTCTTTTCAACAACTTGATATCACAGAATAATTATAGCTCACTACTATGAAATGACTTTGGATAGTATGTCTCCATTTTCTCCCTGGCAAGTAATCTATGAGACTAAAATATAGTATATAAATCAAATTTAGAGATGAAATGGTTTATTGACAAGAGTATTTAACCAAGAGAGTGACAGAAGATAAGAATTTTTAAAATAAAATTATTCAAATAACAAAACAAACAAACAAGCAAAAACAAAAAAATTTGAAATTAAGATTGGCATCTGTCAGGTTTCTTTGCTTTGTTTGTCCCACTGATTTACACTGAATTTTTTCTGACTTTGTTTTGAAACAAAAAAATTTCTGCATAAGAAATTGCTGTAGATTGAGAAAAGTTAGGAGGATATGCCCTGTGAATTCCTGTTGGCCATTGCCAAGGAATGAAACTCCCCTCAGAGATATGACAGGCTGGAATTCTCACAAAATCAAGGCACTTTAGATCTCGCCTAGTTTTATCTACCAAGTACTGTCATGTGGAATATAAAGATATCATTGTATTCTAGAAAATGTGTCTATGCAGTAGATGTAGTTGCTGAGGTGTGTAGTAAGATGGATTGCCCGTGGGTGTTCCCATGGATTTGGGTGTTATCTTAAGGTAACCCATTATCTTAGTTTCCTATTATTTCTGAAAGAAATCAGGAGACAAAAAGGAGCAATGAAAAATGAATGAACTTAATTTGTCCAAAAAGTCCCCACTGTGACTGTGGCCAACTTACACTTATTAGAAAACCACAAAACAAAGGCCACAGCATATATAAATGTAGCTATGAGTCAGTTTAAAGTATCCCTTTCTGGTGGGGCAGAAGCTAACTTCTGGTTGAATCCATTTTCTGAGGTTTTTATTGTTGCTGTGCAAGCCTGAGAGAAAAATGAATAAACATTTCAAGTGAAGATTTCTGAAAGAGAAAAGCAACTCTGGGGGCTTTATGACATGGTGGAATCCCTACTCATCCTAGCCTGGCAGAGTTGTTTGTTTTTAGATCTCTTCCTTTATAGTAAGGAGATAAGCTGCAAATTTGTTCTAAAGGATGAATTGCAGTGTTGAAAGATCTACATGTACTATTTGCTTAATAAATACCAGCTAAGATTTTGCATATCATAATAAATGTTTGTTATGCTATGCTAACAATTTTGTTGGTGTGTTTAACACCTACTTTGTATGTGTGCTCATTTCTTCTTTTATTAGGATCTCTCTTTTTTGAGGGATCTGCTCCTTTTCTCATTTCAAACTTGACACTTCAGTGGTTTCTGTCAATTAAGCTACTTCATCTACTTGAATTTTTATGTAGATAGCCAGGCAAGCTGATTTAGACAAAGCTCTTCTTTGTAATGTTTTCAACTAGATCTAAGAGACAAAAACAAAAGAACAACAAAAATCTTTTCATTGTAGTGAAATGCTCAAGACCAGAAAATCTTCTAGAGAGAGAGAGAGAGAGAGAGAGAGAGAGAGAGAGAGAGAGAGAGAGA
>LOJH01058765.1:0-11359 GCA_001685095.1 Ellobius talpinus
TATGGCTAGAATCCACTAATAAGTGAGTACATACCATATTCATCTTTTTGGGTTCCATCTTAATTTTTGAGGCAGATTCAGTTACTGAATCTGAAATTCACCATTTCAAGTAGGCTATGGAGCTAGTAAGTTTCTGGGCTCTGCCTCTCTCCACATCCATGAGTTATTAAGGGATCAGATGACAGGCTAAAGTTACCACATTAGATTTATATGTAGGCACTAGGACCAAACTTAGGTCCTCAGGCTTGTGAGAAAGTAATTGCAACACTGAGCCATCTTCCAAGTCCTTATTTTCCTTATTTTATTTAACTTCATAATATTGAAATGCCAAGTAAAGATGAAATGTATTCAAAGTACATAACATGATGATTTGATACATGTTTGCATTGTGTAATGAGAACTTATTGAACTTTTGCTCTAATTCTGCAGGGGAATGGTGATTAAAGGTAGCATGCCTTCAGTGTGCTCACAGAATGTAAAATCTATTGGAACTGCTCACAATGTTCTTTTGGTAGGCAGAAATAGGACGGTCATTAAGTTTACTTCCTCCCATCTCTCATTAAGGTTGTTTTACTAATAGATATATTATAGATATAGTGGTAAAACCTTTCTTGGATTTAATAAATCTATAAAGTATTTCTTTGATCTGAACACATGTACTAAGAATATGCTATATCGTTCAAACCTATGCTGTAGGGTTAAAAAGGTTAAAAATATATTTTATGAGCAACACACTTAATGAAGTCTATTTGTATCTTAATGTGAAGTTGTCAATGCTATCATTTACTTACAGGAGATGATATCATCTTTGAAATACCAAAACAAGTGATGTGGATTTGTCTGACACATTTGCTTGTTAAATAGGTTTCTTTCCAGTGGAAAACATGCCCCTCCCTTCTACAAAATGAGCTGAAAATTAGTGCTAAAATTCTTGGATAAAGTCCTCCAACTTGAGGGGTCTGACTTCAAGATTAGAAGGGCAAAAGAAGAAAAGACAAAGTGGATGCTGAATATTATTTTTCTGAGAACATCAGAAAGGAAGAGCGTGTTTATCTCCCATGTGTTAATCCTGATAAATACCGGCAATCAGAGAAGAATGCAGCAGATCTGTTTGGATAACAGCTTTGGCAAACTACAGACATGTTTTCTTTATTTGCCACCCCCACATTATGACTCAGAATAAGGATTCTGAGGAAGGCTTTTGAAAAACAAAATCAGTGTACTCACTGGTGCCCAAGTTTTGATAGTTTAATATACATTTCAAATAAAATGTAAGTGGGAGTAGAAATAACAAAAAGCTCAGATAATTAGCATATTAAGATCATGGAAATTATTTTCAGCGAATATAAATAATCAGTCAAACCACATTTATTGGAAATGGCCAAACTGTGTATAGTTAAAGGCAAAAAGAAAACTGTTAGAGCAACGATGTCATTAGATTACATTTCTTCCAGAATTGATGTTATAAAAACACTTAAAAGCAGACTGAAAAGTCAGACACTTTATAAACTAATCTCCTATTTTCAGTACTATGAGCCTATAGTTCTCTGTGTCCATACTGACTGCTGTCTATTGTGTCCTCCAAGTAGCTATTTATGGCATTTCTCTATTTTAGGAACCCTTGTGAAGGAACCAGTGTCCTTGCAACCATGAAGTAATTACTTGCAATTTTAATATTAAGCCTTTACATGGATGGTATTTTGGACAGTCTTTGCATGTACTTACAAATGCTTTGTAAAGCACCTAGTTTTGTGAGGCTCTATATTGTCATGTATAATCATTAAAAACTCAGCTAAACCTTGCAAGAAACTCTGATGACATTTATCACATCATTCACACATGGCTCTTTGAAGAGTATTGTAGAGGCTGGAGAGAGCCCAGTCAGTAAGATGCCTGCTGCAGAAGCATGAGGACCTAAATTAGAATCTACAGCTCTCACATAGAAAATCTGGGTTCAGTGATGCTAATCCTGAACTCTAGCACTGGGGAGAAGAGGTGAATGGAATCCCAGAGCTTACTGCCTGATCTAAATGAATAAATAAAACAAGCTATAGAGGCAATGAGAGAAACTGTCTCAAAAAAAAGATAGTGATCAAAGAAGATACTCAAAGTCCACCTCTGGTCTCCACGGGCACTTGCACATATGTGCATTTGTACCTCTATAAATCTAAACAAGCAAGCTCCCCCACATATTCCCACCTTCCAAACACAAAAAAAGGGTATTACTCACATTAGTACAGACCATGACACATTATCTGCTTCTGAGTGGTTCATGCTCCTTCTAAAAGATAAATCTTAAGGGTAAGATGGACCTAAGAAAGGAGTTTTTTGTTTGGTTGAAATAATTTTTATTAAAATGGGTAAATGAGTTCAAATAGCTTGTTCTGAAATTTGAAATATATATATATATATAAAATCACAGTGATTTATTTTTAAAAGTCATTCAAACTCCGTAATAAATACTATAAAAATAGTAAGTTTATAGCTAAATTGTTATTCAACAAAAGATATGGGGGTGTTCTGAGTTGACAATTGACAATTCCCAATATTGTAGTAGCACATGTTTGAGTAAGAATTCACAAAAATCTTTAAACTTCCTAGCACATAGAACCTCCACGTTCCAAGAACAAAAACAAAAAAGAAACTTTTATTTTTTACTGATAAATGAATCACCTTTAAATCTTTATTATCAACATGCAGAATAGTTCATAGTAGTAGGCTTATAAAATACAATTTAATTTTTTAAATCTTAAATGAAGCAGCAAGTCCAAGAGCAAGGTACTGCAGGCATTTTATCACAGACCACGCCTTTCACTTTGGATTTCAGAAAGTTGGTCTTGCTGTCTTCTATGTGTGTGGCCTTTCCTCTTTGTATATGTACTCTTGGTGTCTCTTTTTAGAAACATACTGGTCCTAACAGATGATGACTCTGTCCTCAGTTTGCCTCAGTTACCTCTTCAATGTCTTTATCTCCAAATACACACATATTGGGGACTAATTTTATGACTATTAATTTTGAGAGGCATATAATCTGTAAATAATATGACCCTACTTGAAAGGTTTAAGGATAAATATATTTATAAAGATTATCTTATTCACATGAAAACAAAGCAAATGATGGCTATTAATTTATTTTTAAAACAGTATCCTAAAAATTAAAATATCAAATAATAAATATAATCAATGAAGTAAAAGATCTTTATAATGAGAGCTTTAAAGCTCTCAAAAAAGAGATTAAAGAAGACACTAAAAATAATGGGACAGCTTCTCATAGATCGGTAGAATTAATATTGCAAGACATGGCCATCTTATAAAAAGCATTTTATAGACTCAATGCAATCCCAATAAAAATTCTCAAAATATTCTTCATAGAAATAGATTAAGAATCAAAAAATTAATGTGGAACAAGAAAAGACACCAGATAGACAAAGCAATCCTAAGCAAAAAGAACAATGATTGAGGCACTCTTGTTGCAGAATTCCAGATATATTACAGAGCTATAGTGACAAGAATAACATGGTACTGGTACAAAACCAGACATATGGACCAGAGCAACAAAAGAAGAAAAGCAAACATGACATCACATAACTTCATCAATCTGATATTTGACAAAGTTACAAATAAACATATACCGGAGAACAGACATAACTTTCAATAAATGGTGTTTGAAAAACAAGAGTCCACATGCAGAATGAAATTAGGCCTGTATCCATCACCCTGTGTAAAGGTTTACTGCAACTGGGACAAATGTATCAGTGTGAAATCTGCAACACTGAAATCGCTGGAAGAACACAGACAGTACCTTATAAGACACAGATAAAGGAAATGATATCAGAAATGTGAATCAACTTACCCAGGATTTAAGGTCACAATTGACAAGTGGGACTTCATAAAACTAAAAGGTTTCTGTAAGCAAAGAATACAATCAATCAAGAGAAGATGAAGCTAATAGAGTGAGAGAGAATCTTTGCCAATTATTCATTAAGTAGAAGATTAATAAATATAGAGAGAGCCAAAAAATTAGAGTCAAGAAAACAAATGACTCAGTTATAAAATGGACTATGGATCTGAGCAGAGTTTTCAAAAGAACAAATAAAATGGACTAGGAGGAGCTTGAGTAATTGTTTAGCAATTAAGAGCACTGACTGCTCTTCCAAATGACCTGAGTTTGTTTCTCATCACCTACAAGGCAGATCACAACTGTCACAGATCACAACCCTAGCTATAGGGAATCTGATCTCCTCTTCTGGCCTTTAAGTGTACTGTACACATGACAGACACATACATACATGCAGGAAAAACACCCATATGCATAAAATAAAAAAAATAAAGAAAACCTTTGAAAAATGCCTAAAAGAATATCTCAAAAAGTGTCCATATCCTTAGCAATTAGGGAAATACAAATTAAACCTACTTTGAGATGTCAACTTACTCGAATCTGACTGCACAGTATCAAGAAAACAACTGTCAGCCAGGCCTAGTGGTGCACACCTTTAATCCCAGCATTCAGAAGGCAGAAGCAGATAGATCTTTATGAATTAGAGGTCATCCTGATATAAAGGTAAGTTTCACATTGGTCATGACTACACAGTGAGACACTGTCTGAAACAAAAAACAAAATGGAAGAACAATACAAAGACAGAAAGAAAAGAAAAAGAGAGAGAGCGAGGGAGGGAGGGAGACAGGGAGGGAGAGAGAAAAGGAGGGAGAGAGGGAGGAAGGAAGGAAGGAAGGAAGGAAGGAAGACTGGCGACATACGCTGGTAACATTATGAAGAAAGAGGAAGACTCCCTTTTGGCAGGATTTCAAACTGGTCCAATCACCCTGGAAATCAGTGTGGCAAATCTAATACAGATCTACCATACTCCATAGCTATGTCATTCCTCAGCATTGCCTAATGAACTCAATATCCTACTCCACTGATCCTTGCTCAGGTTGTTCCATTGTATCTCTACTCATAATAGCTAGGAAAAGGAAGCAACCTAAGTGTCCTTCACTTGATGAATTCATAAGATAATTTGGGTATGTATGGCTATGGAATATTATTCTGTTATGAAGAAAAATGAAATAATAAATTTGCAGTTAAATATATGGACCTAGAAACTTTTATATTGAATAAGATAGACTCAGAAAAACAGCACTGTATGTCTTCTCTTCTTTGTGGTTCCTACTTTTAGATGTAAGTATGCAGTCTGGAGGCATCACAGAAATCAGTAAAATAAAAATGAACTATGGAGAGAAGGAAGAGGCAGAAGGCGCTCTAGAGGGGTATAGTAGGGCACAGGTGGCTAGGAAGTGAGAGGTAGGGAAATAGAGTTATTTAACTGGGAAGAGGGGGAGGGAAACCAATACAGAATGAGGAAGACTGTGGTATAGAGAACAGTAAGGCTATTTGAAAGAAGTCATAGGCAACCATTCATTTTGTTTACTTAAAATTACCTATAACATGTACAAATATTATATATATATGTTAGTTATATATGTATATAATAATTAAGTGGACTTATGCCACTGGAGATGATAACGCTCATCCCAAGAACCACAGACTATGTAACAAAAACCCACTGCCAGAAAAGAGAATTCTCCTTTCAAGCTGTTAATCAGGGTTGTCCAAGATGTCTCCGAAACATTATAGGCTAATGCAGTTGCCCTTTTTGTCTCCCAGAATTTTAACATATGACCTTGTTGGTGACAGTACAGCACGATTCAGATGCACACCCTGGAGAAATTAAACTGAATCTGACTTGGAAGCACCTTACTAACTCAGAAGTAGATACGAAAGCCACGAAAGGAGAAATGCAATGAGTGATCCTACTCTGCTCTAACAACTGTGATGCACAACAATGATCAGCCCAGCAAGATATCCCCCAAAGCTTCTTTAGTGGCACTTACATCTTAGAGACAACCTTAAGGTCTTCCCGCTTGGACGTGATTATTGCTTGGTATTGTAAATCTAGTGCCATAATGCTCATGTAGGATAAGGTCATGTATCCTTAAGGAGAATGCATTACTGTCATTCCTACATGAATAATTCCTAACTGCATTATAAACACTTCACCTTGTACACCAGACAAGTGTGGGTGTCACCCCTCATCAAAGAAACTATTTGGCAGTAGACAGAGAGTATTGAGGAAAACCACAACTGGTCCAACCGAAGAGAGAGACCAATGGCTATGGGATACCTGTCTCCAAAAGATACATCTACAGCACAGACCCAACACTTAAGATTCAGAGAACATCAGAAAATGGGGTGGCAAGATTGTGAGGTAGATGACAGGGTATCTGTTTAAGATTATGTCCTTTATATTTGACAGGTATGCTAAAGCCCTGTAATCTCAACAGTATGTCATGAGCCATGATAACATCAGTTGACATGCCACTGTTGGTCTGGAAATATCACAAGGCCCCACCCCTAGATAAAGAGCTATAACAACTGGTAACTAGGGAGGGGGTGATTCATCTTCCCCTGGGATGAGTATCCTAATTGCTTATCCACCTACAAGGGGTAGGACCTCAAAACGTATGCATATGAGCTATGATCTACACAAAATGTATCAATCAGGTTGTATACACACACACATGACTGAAAGAAAAGAGGTCATTAATTTGAATTGCAGCAGGGTCAGAGGCGCATGAAAGGAATTGCAAGGAGAAGAGGGAGGAAAAATATTATATACTATTTGTACATATGATTAATTTAAAGTCTTATATAAAAAGAATTATAGTATTTTTAACACAAGTCTATATCTGTGAGACACTGAGAACTCTCGGTATTTCTGTTGTTCTGTATTGCATGTGGGTGTCAGATTTTTATCAAACATAATAAAATACACCTTCTATTTTAAATGGCTAATAAAATAAGAGAGCATTGCCAAGTCAAAAAATATTTTGCTTTTCAGTTTAGGTTAGCAGAGCATTCTTCTTCATATTGTTCATTTTCCAAAAAGTATTCTAATTTGATTTTTGAAAATCGCCATTATATTTTATTAAGATGAAGGAAGTGCATATTCTACTCTAGGAAGAATTTTTTATGCATTTAGTCTTGTGAGAGGGACATTTTCACTATGGTATATGCATAAAATTTTTTTTGTATCTCCTGTCATCATGTACAATGGTTGCTCCTCCTCCACTGTTCTTGTAATTGCTATGCCTGCACATATTCTAATGTAAGAGCAGTTCATTTAGTTTCTAGAACACATAGACAGAATTCTACATAGTTCTAATTAACAAATAACCTTTTGGCAAAAGCACTCAGAAGGTTTCTTTTAGTAATCAAAGAGAAATCTTCAATTTTATTTCAAGTTGTGTTTGCAATTCTAGAAGTCTAATTAGGTTCACCGGGTGCATTTTGTATGAATTGTTCTTTTCTCTAATGGACTCTTCGAATTTCTACCACATGTATAATATAAACATACCTTTGGTAATTATTTAATCTAAAAAGTGTTTGGATTCATAGTAGTTACAACAAACAACACATAGAGCTTTGATCCTTGTTCATATGGTTTAATATTCATTGAACTGGATACTCTTTATGACTCTACTATTTTCAGAGTTAAAAAGCCAATGTAATTGGACACAGGTACTTGTTTTATAATTATGAATGGAGCATACATAGAGATAATAGAAAAAATCCTGAATCAACTGTGCTTAACTTTAGACAGAAAATTACTGTTCTGTTTTTCTTAAACTATAGAAAAATTAAGTGAAACAATGTGAGGTTCAGTTGTCTGAATGTGTATTAGACACTAAAGCTGTAAATGGACAGCATCATTTGCTCCTCAGAAGGTGATAACATATTTAGCCATAGTCCTGTTTGTGGTCAGTGAACAGTGGATAAGCTCAGCCTTGACATTTGGACAATTATTTAGAAGTGATTTCAACATGTTCATTTATCACTTTGACAGTTGTCACATGTTATAAACAACCACTGAGGTGATGGTGTAATGTGTGGATTTATTCTGACAGTCTACCAGGTTTTACATTTGGCTTATCATACTGACTTATTTACAACTTTTTCTTAAGCCAAAGCTCCAGTGTAGGGGCCTTGTGAATGACTCAGCCTATAAAAGTACCTGCTGTCAAGCCTAAGGACATGAATTCAATCCCTGGGACTCATGTCATGGAAGGAGGGAACAGACTCTCGTTATTTGTCATCTCTTTTTTATACACATGCAGTGACACTCACATGTGCACACACAATAATATGTAAGTGCAACAAAAGTTTAAAAATTATGTCTTAAAAATTTCATCATAGATGGTAAGGAGTCTCTGAGGCCCTGCCTCTACTGGGCCCTGACTGCTGTTAAGGGAGGGTCATTAGTTTAGAGGATGTGGTCACTGGCAGGTAGCTCATCCTCCACTCGCCAGTGAATAGCCTTATACCTATTTACATATGGTCAGCATTAACTGGACTCAGGAGGCTATCAATAAAAATGATTAGAAAGAGATATTAAGTTGGGTGGAGAATGAAATAAAGAGATATTAAGTTGGGTGGAGAATGAAATAATGAAAGACTGAGAGAGGAAATGAGATGAGTGGATATAATCAAAATGCATCATATGCATTATGAAATTTTCAAATAATAGAAATGGAGAATTGCTCTTCCCTGATGGATGTGACCACTGGTAGATATTTCATTCTTGGGTGGATGACTTCCACATCCATGTGCATATGGAAAGCTCTAACTAGGCTTAATAAGTTTTCACAAAAAGGGACAGAATTAGGGACAAGTTGTGGAGGGCACAATAGTGTTGACTAGAAAATAAGGGTAGATATGACATGTTTAATTTTATACCTTTATGAAATTTTAGAAAATAAAAGTTTATATGATGCTTTTGTTTCTTCTTTGATAGCTGCTGATGCATTTTATTATCCCACTCGTCAGCTGTCAGGAAACCTGGGTTTTTAACAGTTCTTTATATAGTCTAGATGTCAATTTCTCTACCTATTATATAGCTGGTAAAGATTATCTTCTGTTCTGTGGGCTCTGATTTTTTTTCCATGCTGATAGTTTCTCTTGCTGTAAGAAGTCAATTTACTGTCTTTAACTCTCACCTTAATATCTAGTTGACAGATATAATGTTATAGCCATGGTAGCATGAGAGTTATAAAGCTAAGTCATGAAAGGAGATTAAGTTTCTGTATCACTTCCATGATATACCATGTATGAAATACTCCTGCCCTGGGGCTGTTATTATGAGGAACTTTAAACTAACAATGTGGTAAGAATTCATAAGTAGGTCCATAAGCTAAGTAGATGTGCCCCTTCTGTCCCTCCTACTCTAGATAATAAATCTAGATACAACTGAGGAAGGTACATTAATTAAGCACATCACCAAAGTTTTCTTTTGCCAAATTCTTGGTCTGTCGAAACTAAGGAACATCATAAACTTACTTTAATCCACTAAGTGTTGGGGCAATGTTAACAATATAGCAATAGATAACCATGCTGGCTAGTATTTTGTTAACTTGACATGATCTAGAATCATCTGAGAGGAGGGAATATCAATGAAGAAAATACCTCTAAAGACAGGGCTGTAGGCAAGAATATAGAGCATTTTCTTAATTAGTGATTGATGTAGAAGGGCCCAGCCCATTGTTGGTAGAGCCACTCCTGGGCTAGTGATCCTGGGTTCTATAAGAGAGCAGATTAAAAAGCAAGCCAGTAAGCAACATTACTCTAGGGTCTCTCCATCAGTTCCTGCCTCCAAGTTTCTGCCCTGCTTGAGTTTGTGTCTTTCCATGTTAAATGATGATATGGAAGCATAAGCAAAATAAACCCTTTCGTTTCAAGTTGCTTTTTGCTCATAGTGTTTCATCACAGCAAAAGCAACCGTAATGAAGATGGTAATAAGAATAACAACAAAATACATTCTATTACCTTGAAAAGAAGTTGCCATTATTAAAATATATAAAAATTCAATGATTTGGGGACCAAATATTAATTGCAAATGGAAGTTACTTTAAGTTCAAAAGTTTTAGCAAGAAGTCTGCAAGCAATTCAACAGTTTATCACTGGCAATTGAAATATACATCATTCTATAGTCTGGATGTAAAACATTGCAAGGATACCCAGTCGCTAAAGGTTTGGCAAAGTTTGTGGCACAATTGGGAAGGAGTGGAACCTTTAGGATATGAGTCTTATGGAAGAAAATCAGGTTACAGGTGAATGTGTTCAAGTAAGAAACTTGTTATTCTGCCTCCTCTTCTCCCTCTCTTTTCTGCCCTAATGTTTTGATGTGAAGTCTTCCCATATCATAAGATACTGTGTTTCCCCCAAACAACAGGATTATATTACTTCTGGCTGAAATTTCTGAAGTCATAAAGCAAAGCAAACTTTCCATTATTTATAAGACTACAGCAATAAGAAAGCATACCACTGGTTCAATAAAACACTTACAGTTCTGTGGAGAGCACTCTCACAATAGGACTCAGATAAACATGCTTCACTGACTTTGAAAACTATCCAGAGCAATCCAGTGGAAGAAATATTTCTATTTACAAACTGTATTTGGACCTTAGGTGTCCAGTGAAATAAGTTTAAACACACAGAAATAAAACTTTCCAAAAACACTAACACAACGCGAAGCACAGACCTACATGCAAATTAAAAAGCTAAAATTACTTTAAAATATAAAATAAATTCTTCATGAGGAGGAAATTCATCATGTGTTTTCATATCCCACATAAAAATCAGTTATATAAAAATTGATTAAGTGTGCTGTGATTTTTTTTAATTTGATCTGTGATTTTGACACTTTTAAGAGGATGAAAAGTCAAGAGAAGAATGAAAGAAATCTTTGCAAATTATATTTCTCCTTAATGTCTTATATCCAAAACATACAAATATGCCTTAAATCTTAACAGTAACCATTATAAGCTCAATTAGAACAAAGAGATGAAAGATCAAAATTATTGGAGAATAATGAGCTTACTAAACTGCTTAACATTATATACCAACAGATAACATAAAACTACTCATAAATTTATTTTTGTGACTGAAACCTATACTGATCTCAACATTTTGACATGACCAGCTAAAATGTGCTTATTGGCCAGAAGAAGAAGAGGAGGAGGGAAAAAAAGAGAACAGAAAATAAAACAGAACAATTAAGCTTTAATACATTATTTTGGGGAATAAAAAAATAACTACAGCCAATTAGGAAAATAGTTTGACAGTTATTTATAAACCTAAGTACAGTACTAAAATAAAGTCTAGAAACAGTGATCCCCGATATTTACACAACAAAATTGCAAACTTATGTCTGCACGAAAATATGAATGCGATTACTTATAGCAACTGTATTCATAATTATGTTTTCTTTTCTTTTTAAATATTTATTTATTTATTTATTATGTA
>LOJH01058767.1:0-11359 GCA_001685095.1 Ellobius talpinus
ACTGTTTTGTTATATGCAATTTTACTATGTTAAAGTGAAAGCCTTTCTTTTTTTGTTTAAACAGAAGAGGAAATGGTGTAGGAGGTTCTTCTGTATTTTTGTTGCTTTCATTGGTTATTAAAGAAACTATCTTGGCCTAGTTGATAGGGCAGAACTCAGGTAGGCGGGGAAGACAGAACAGAATTCAGGGAGAAAAAAAGCAGAGGCAGGCAGATGCCATGGTTCTCCTGCCTGAGACAGAGGCTGGTTAGACTCTTTCCTGGTAAGCCACGACCTCGTGGTGACATACAGATTATTAAAAATGGGTTAAATCAAGATGTGAGAGTTGGCCAAGAAGAGGCTAGACATAATGGGCCAGGCAGTGTTTAAATGAATACCGTTTCTGTGTAATTATTTCGGGTGTAAGCTATCCGGGAGGCTGTGACAGAACAAAGGGGCCCCAGCTCCTCACAACACTAGCCCTGGTGAGAGGTCTTCTAGTTACAGGCATGTTTTGTTAAAGGTGTTAGTGGGAGCCCTGCTATTTGGTCCCCCATCTCCCTCTGTTTGCCAGTTTTGTGCCATAAAATGATCTGATTTTCCCTGTCACATTCTTCCATTATGGTGCCCTGCCATGGATGAAATAAGTAAAACCTAATGAAGTGAAATCATGTTCCCTACCTTAGAAAGCATAGCAAAACCTGATTGAACAGATTTCTGTCTAATTCTCAAAGACTACATTTCTCAGTAATATGCACCTCACCCTGTCACACTAAGAAGACAAAAGAAGAAAATTTTGATTTAAATAGGAGGCAGGTTTAGAATAAAATCTTTAAGAGTATAGCTGAGCTAGGGATCATGCAAATTTCACTGATATTATGGCTTAGAACATATTACTCCAAAATATGTTGCTTTGCCTTGTGATTCCTTTGACCACTAGGACATCTAATAGCCCTATTTCTCCCACTCTTAACCTGTCCTTTTCCCTTTTGCTTTGGGCTTAGCCATAACTTTTAAGAGTGATGACAGAGTTTGTGTTATCATTATACTTTATATTATTTTTATATGTTAAATATTTACTGTCAGTCTAGTAGTACCTTAAGTCCCTTTATAACATCATGCAAATGTCAAGTTATAGTATAGTGTCATGACCACTCTATGAAATAGATATTAAACTTTCCATGTTTAGGATTGAGGACACAGAAGCAGTTTAAATAGTGTGTCCAGAACATGATGCAGTCACTTTATGGAGAACTCTCCTGTTACTGTGGAAGAGAGAAAATTGCTGGGCTTTTGTTGTTTGTTGTTGTTTGTTTTTGTTATTGTTTAAAGGTTATTAGTGAACCTTTGAAATTTTTTATTTTCTTTTTTTTCTACCATGGCTCTTTGGAAAAATTTGTAAGAACCAACTGAATTCTATGATCAGGAATATGAGTATCATCTTCATCTTAATCAAGCCTGAGGACCTAGATCTCAGGCAGTACATGCTCAGCAATGTGCCCAGCTCTCCATGTGATGAAGTATTACCTATTACAGGAATAGGTTTAATTTTCCCCTGTTTTCTCTTTTCTGGGAGAACATTGCTTTGCAAATTACCTCCAGTAATCCCCTTATTTGCCACAAGTAGTAAATATCTCTCTACCATACCCCTTTTCCCCTTATTATGTTCTTTTTGGGTTCACACACACACATTCTAATGAACTCTTTGAGTTGCATCATAATCACATAACTGCTAATTGGCAGAACATATATGTAAAACAGGCAATCTAGACTCTAGACTACTCATTTAAATATTATAGTTTCATTAGTTTGAAGCAACTGCAGCCAGAATTGTCTAAGAATCAATGAAAGAGAAATTTATAATAGTGAGAACTACTTGCTGTGATAAAAAGTTAATTATATACTGACATAAAAGAAAAACTTAAAAGAAAGAAAATAAATATTGGAGACCACCTATGAAGATAAGTAGTATATGACAGAAGCTGTAGGGAAAGAAAGATTGTTTCTCCCTACAGTTACAGGTTCTTGACCTATGAATTAAATTGTCATAAGATTGAATTAACAAGATAAATTATGTGAATTAATAAGACCTATCATATATGTAGAGATGGACAGGAACATGGAAAGTCCAAAGACATAATTCTTAAAGGTGGAGTCAGATGATGCAAGGTTAGGTAGCACACAGAAAAATGGGAAGGAATTGGGTCTTGAGGTTTCTGAAGAAGAGAGGATGAAGTTAAATTATAGGGAGGGGTTACAAACAAAGAGGCTCCTTTATGCAGATAAATGTCCCTCAGGTGATACAAGGCTCTTTTGTGTTAGCATTTTTTTGTTCCTGCAGCAGATACCTTCACCAATGTAAATTATGACTATAAATGTGGACATATCTTATAAAAAGGAAGTATTTCAAACTCTCCTTTGTATAAAATTTCTCAAAGTAATAATGTGACAACAAAGGGCACATTTTGGAGTGATGGTTTGTCCTGATCTCTACCAAAGCAAGTATATTATTTCAGTTGAAGCAGCTAAATAAGGAAAAATGAATAACCGTGTGAGCTATTTGATCCCCAGTGAAGAAAAATAAAAGTTAAAGTAACATTTTTTTTCAAGAAGGCAGTGTGGGAGTATTAACTGAAACTAGTTAATTGTTCTTATTTGCTAATCAGTAAATAATATATTTACTATCTCATCAAATAGTTATTGAAATCCTATTAAGTTTTTGTGTGACTGATGCAAGATAGAAAGATGAAAAGTTGAATAATATGAGAACAAAAGTGACTCCTTCATTCCTAATAGTTGAAAATCAGGAAAATCTCACAAACAAAAATTTTAAACATGTTTATACTCAAGGATATCTTCTTGTGACCCATGTATATATTACATTGAATTTTCTAGACATTATTTTAGAGATAGCCTTTTACTATACAGTCTAAGGAGATCTTGATCTTTCTATTATCCAAACTCAGCCTCCTAATTGCTGGGTTTGTAAGGGATCACTACCAGGCCCAGATCAATAAAGTTTATAACTGAATTTTCTGAAAAAGAAGATATAAAATAAAAGAGACAGAAGCAATTATAGGCACCTCCTTTGAACAAGGGTAAATGAGAATAAAAATGGTTAAAACTTTATTATCATGGGGAATAAAACTAGTAGTTTTTATGATTATTAATTATTTAGTTCCTTTGTTGTCTACTTTCTAGGGGTACCTTAAAATCTTTCTGCAGGAAAAAAATCTTTGGTTTTTGAAATGGGATTTTTTTTTCTTTGTTTGAATTTACTGCTATTGGTAGCCAGGCAGGAAGCATAGGTGGGATGACCAGGCAGGAAGTAGAGGCAGAGCGATGAGAACAAGAGAATTCTGGGAAGAGGAAAGCTTCTTCTGCAGTCGTTACCTAGCCACAGAAGAAGCAAGATGTGACTGCCTCACCGAGAAAGGTACCAAGCCACATGGCTAACATAGACAAGAATAATGGGCTAATGTAAGTTATAAGAGTTAATGAGAGTTCTGAGCTACTAGGTAGGCCAATCAATTTACACCTTATGGAGACCTTCTATGGGACTTAACAACTGTGGGAACCAGGCCGGACAGAAACCTCATGACATCATAACCCAATAATTCCAAAGAAAATTCATAGTATATTTTTCTGCCCAGAAAAGTATGACAAACACTTTTAGGTGGTGACAGAAGATTAAACTTTAAATTTTCAGTGAAATCCATGATAAGCTTCTTTCTCACTCATAGAATCTGCAAAAGTCAGCTGTTGAATGGCATGCCTGTGTTGCTAACCAAGGCCTGAGATTGCTAGAGGCTCCTCTGTCTTCAACATGAAGTTTCTCCTGCTACTAAAACTTAACAAGCATATGGCAGAAGGCAGAAAAGTATATCAGTAGTTGCTGGCATTTTAGGTTTAGCAACGTCAGTGTCAACAGGAAGAGTGGCCAGCTGTTGAGAGGCAAAACGAGGTCAGAGAAAGTAGGGAGAAACATTCTTTCTTAGGAATTGTGAACTCCTCCATTGAATCCTTCTAATGAAACTGACACAGAATTTCTATCAGCCTTTCCAATTCTTTGCCCTGAGACCTTAGACATTAAAATAGTATGGGCATTTGCTGACTTCATTCTGTAAAATAGTACTGAAGAGAACTTGCTTCAGGCTAATGTTTTAAACATAATCACTGGAATGACAGTCTTGAGAAGTATTGAAAGGTGGATTAAATACAACTCTGAGTATAAGCAGTGTCTATGAAGTTTTCCAATTACATATACAGAATAGCTTGGAATTTGTTTGGTAAACCTATTCTCAATATATTTTTTATCAAAGCCTGAAAAGTTATAGGCACAGCTCTTTGATGATATAATTCATAGTGATAACAAAAGAGATTATTGATGTTCTACTCAACCTCAACTTTAAAATATATACAGAGAAAGGAAATGGGACAGCATTTATTTTTTTGAAATCCAAGACCTGGTGTTAAAGAACTGGGTCCTAAAAGCAAGCCAGATGAATCTTTTATGAAATTTCAAAAATAAGACATTTATGATTTCCTAAAATCAGATTGTTTAAGGGCCTACCAAAATTTTATAAAATATGATGATTGTTTAAGGACTTACCAAAAGAGTTGGAACAAAAAACAGTAGGTTTCTGCAAACCAATGCAGGCTACTATAGACAAAGGAGACTGGCATCAACTACAATGTAATTAATTGGCCTGTCTCACAAAATTAACATGTTTAATGTTAATATGAAACTGTAAAAGCATCAATGGCAAACAAAACATGGTCTGATGACTATCTTAATAGTTTCAGGGTTTTTTTTGTCTCAAGAATTGGAAAGCATGCCAGGGTCACATGTGTGCCAAAATGGTGTTTATGACCAAAAAGTCATTAAACATGACATGTACTGTCTATCTTTACATTTTAGATTTTTAAAAATCCCTATTGTAATTCGTGTGCTTACAATAAATAGTCATACTTTACACTATTATTGGCCTTTCAAGTGATTTTTGCATATACCTACTTTTGGGAGGCAAAATACAGAGAATTAGAATGCCTCATTTGTGACACTTCTGAGAAAATACATCCACAAATGACTGCCGATGATACAGTTATTTTTTAGAAATGCAAGTTCTAATTGCTTATTTTAAGCTACTTTAACTCATGGAGATCTTATTTAAAATTGAGTTTATTTTTTCTTTTGAAAACATGATGGTACAGAGAAAGCTACAAGTCAAAAAAAATCATTCTATATGCCTTTCATTAACTCCTGAATATGCTAAAATCTCTCTCTCTCTCTCTCACACACACACACACACACACAGATAGAGAGGCAGATACAGAGGGAATTTTTCTAGAGCCATATTAGGGAAAGTTGGATAGACAATTTCTGTCTCTAAACAGCACACTATTCAGGTTCTTAAAGCACACATATGTGGAGCAGGGAGACGCTTCAGCACCTAAGCCTGATGACCTGAGTTTTATCCCAGGTCCTGTGTGGTGGAAGGAGACAACAGACTTCAGCAGTTTTTTTCTCAGACCTCAAGATCTGGGTGTGGGGTGTATAATACAAACATACAACCATACCACAAATAAATAAATGTAAGAAAAACCACACAATCCATTATGTACAGGATACTTAGAAAAATCAGGACCATAAAAGCAACAAAATTATGTTTGGTCTTATTTATTTTTACTAATTTTCATGTATGAAAAGAAAGAAAAATCTGATCCAAGTTCCATTCCTAAGATCACATATTGCTTTTCACATTTATAAAACCTTATTCTCCATTAATATCAGTTTGTGTCCTTTTCTTTCATAACCTTCATATGTTTCAATGCTTCAGAACAGTTATTTTGTCAAAAGAGTTTCAGTTCTGGTTTGTCTCTTGGTTCCGCTTGATTAAATGTAGTTTATAAATCAATGACAGCATATCAAAGATATAATACAGGTTTTTCTCATTACTGTATATCATGAAAGTCAGAATGTCAATTTGCCCCATTACCAGTTGTGCTAACTTTGAACCTTGATTAGAAAGAGTTCTGTCAGAATTTGCTGTGGTAAAGTTACCAGAGTTCCTTTGAAATTAATCAGAAACTCATGGTCAGATACTCTGAGACTAATTCAATATTGCCTCCTCCTGCTCCATCATTTGCACCTTTGCTTTACACTAAAGATTCTTTCCCAAAGCAATCATTGCTATGAAACTTGTCAAATTGTGATTTTCTAATATGTTCATTTCTTTGTTATTTGGGATTCTGTGTAATGATGTTTTCCTTTCTCTCTTGCTAATTCATTTATTTATGTATGTTAGAATAAGCTTATGACTTCTTGCTTTATTCTATGTACAGTCATATATCAGTGGAAATTCTATGCAAAACTCCCAAGACAGACTTCCTATGCGTAAGCCAACCCAATCACAAAACTCTGGTAATCAAATATTGTTGATACTCTCTTTTTATCACTGATTAACTGCAATATAACTCCCAAATGCAAAAGGCAGTGATGTAATTTTTGTGACCCACAAAATGCCATGTTGCCCTAGCTGGAAATCAATCTTTGTAAACTGAATGTTCTTAGACCTTGGAAATGTATGGGTGAAAATAAAATCCACGTTAATATTTGGGCCCAAATTAGACCAACGCATTGCTTCCACTTTTATTGTAGACGGGGTTTTTTGATGTTTTTGTAATGGGACCAATTCTCAGTTTTGCTTGTCAATCCAAGTTAATACTCCCCCACAACTGCTGATACTCATGGATTGCTCAGCTCATGCCTCATCTCACCACTCTTTCTTTCAGCTAAACTTAACTTCTTTCAATTCCATGAGGGCATCCTGATTTTTCCTATTTTGGATTTTGTCAACTCTCTATTGATTCTGTAAGAAAACAGTTATTTCTTGAGTTGTGTTACATGTAACATATTTCAGGAAACATTACTTGATCCTACAAGAGAGTTAGCTATCCCTCACAAGTGGTCATATAATACACTATATGAATGCATATTGTAGCATTTCTCACACTGTACTTTAATATTTTGTTGGGAGAAACAATAAGTAAACAGCAAGATTATAGATACAGGAGGCAATATATTATTTTTATCTTGTGCCTTGAATAGGACCTGATATGTAGTAGGAGAGTCACTGAATTCTTTTATTATATTTGAAACAAATAATTTATTGTCTAGCAATTATATTTCTATAATATTAAAAATGGCCATAATTCTTCTAAATTTGAACAGTAGTTAATTCTGTGCTAAGAAAATTCTCATAAAAATAACTACATATTTGGCATAATATAATTATAGATCATTATGTAATAATCTATATTTTATGTCCATATACTATGTACTTTGGGGCTTATTTATGGTTAATGTACATTACTTATTTAATGATTCATACAATAATGGAATAATTTTTAATAGAATTGAGAACTCATCAATATCACTACAGAAGAGCAAAGGAAAAGAGAAAAAAATCCAACAAATCAACCACAGAAAAAAATGCAGAGAATATTAACTATAGTATGAAAGGCATAACAAGGTCTGTTTTTCTAAAAAACTAAGAGTATTTAAAAATTTTTATACATATTTAATATCTCATTAAATATTGAGTTGTTGCCTATAAAAACCAATATTTAAATTAAATAATAAAATACACATGCTTCTAGAGGGAGAATTTAATAGAATTTTTAACTAGAAACTAAGTTGTTCAATAGATAATTGCAAATATAAGCATTGTTTTAATCTGGTGAATTAATTTTCTTTTTATAGCCCATGTTCACTGAAGAAGTTTTGTTGCTCTCTTCAATCTTAACATAATGGATATGCAGCATAGGAAACAATTAACACTTACTGGACTCCTCTGAACACCACTGTTCCATCCCAGGCCTACAGTAAAATATTATTTGTGATCACAAAAATTTTAAACCCATTCAACAGGCCTGGTCTTGGAACCACTAGTGACCACAGCTTCTTAATTATTACAAGAGACTACATTTTCAGATATTATGGTAATATATGTTAAAACGTTCCATTTCCAGAAGGCCCATCTATTTTAATTGCCCAAATCGGTTTCTCTACCACAAAGAGAAAATACTGCTGAGTTGTTCCAAATCTTTAGGTTTCTAAGACAGGCAATTGTACTCTAAATATTATAATGCAGTTCCATTTCTTTTCAGATTTTCCAAAGTCCAAAGGTTTTAGATTATTGAATGAATCTTAGTCTATCTGGTTTAAAATGACTGACTAGGGGCTGGGGAGATAGCTCAGTGGGTAAAATACTTGCTGTGAAAAGATTAGCACTTAAGTTTGGATCCCCAACTCCTCCATCAAAACAGAGAATGACAGTGCATCACCTGTAACCAAGGTGCTGGGAAGGAGTCAGAGACAGGCTCTCCACGTTTAGCCAGTGAGATACCCTATCTCACAAATAAGTAAATAAGTTTTGGGATGATGGAAGGAGATTCTAAACATAGTGTCCACAGGTACACATACATTTACATAGCACCACACACACACACACACACACCCCTACCTGGCTGCAATGGTGGGAGACTCCCAATATAGTATCCACAGGTACACATATATTTACCCAAGAACATACACACAAACACTATCCATGCACACAAACATACACAAAGATTGGCTGTCCTTTATTGTATTTGCAAGGAGAATTTCCCGCTTATGGAATAGAACTTTGGAGTTTGCCTTTGTATACTGCCATCATATCTAAGTAGAGTGTCCTTTAATAGATGATATTTGGCACTTGTAATAGCTTCAACAGCTCAGAACCACTAAAGCTGCTTGCAGATGTACAAATACAGATTATGCATTCTGTCTAATTAAAAACATCTCTTAAAATGTTATACTCCCCTAAACCTTTAAAATTAGCACAGGTCTTAGCAGCTATCCCCATTTTCGACATTGCAGACCTTTATGAATTTCTGCCCTTCTGTTATTTCCATCTGATTATTCACAGCTACCTAAGATTCTGATCTCCTGTTGCAGTGAGAAACTACCCTGACACGAACAATTTCAGGGAATAAGGTTGGTTTTGGCGCAAACTCTGAAGGTACACTCAATCAAGGCAGGAGTTGAAGTTAACTTGGGAACAGCTAATCACATTGTTCCCTCAGTCAGAAAGCTGAGGCAGGTGAATGGTGATATTTATTTGACTTTTTCCCTTTTCTGAAGTCCAGCACCTGAGTACAGAGGATGCTGCTTGCCCCACTTTGTCTGCAGGAGGGCTCTTCAGACCTCACTAATCAAGATAATCACTTACAGATATGCCTAGTGGTCCCTCTCCTATGTGTATTCTAGATCCTGTTATGTTGACACCACTAAGTATCACACCATCAGCGTTAGGTCATGAAAGACTTTGCCTATATATAGACAATCTTTAGATTACTGGAAATGTATTATTAATAAGAAAACTCAATCGTTAATAAATTTTAGACATTTTTTATTATGTATACTTTCTGAACATTTTTGTTTGTTTGCTTGCTTGCTTGCCTGCTGGTTGCTTTTGAGACAGGGTTTCTCTGCATAGCCCTGGCTGTCCTGGAACTCACTCTTTGGACCAGGCCATCCTTGAATTCAGAGTTGTGCATGAATGTGTTTTAATTAAAGTAGAAATTAATACTTCTCCCCTCCTTCACCTGCCAAAAATCCCAAACAAATGAAATCCTTTTGGATTTGTGTGTGTGTGTGTGCACGTGTAGTGTGTGTATGAGAGTTTATATGTGTGATATAAAAAGAACTAGAGTTACCTAGTTACATTTCTCCCTATTCTTTTTAATTTAATTTTTACTTATTTATTTTTTTTAAAATTTCATTTTACATTCCCACCACAGTTTTTCCTCCCAGTCCTCCTCCTGCCCCCCTCGCCTTCCACCCCAAACCCCCATCCACTCCTTCCAATGGGTAAGGGCTCCCATGGGGAGTCAATGAAGTCTGGCATATTAAGTTGGGGCAGGTCAAGCCCCTCCCCCTGCATTAAGGCTGAGCATGGCATCCCACCATAGGGAATGAGCTCTGGCAAGCTAGTTCATGCACCAAGGATAGATCCCATCACTACTACCAGGTGCCTCAGGTATTCCAAGCTTCACCACCGTCTCAATTGGCAGCATCTATTTTCACATCCTTTTACTTTTAGCCTATTTGTGTTTTGAGCCTAGAGAATGCTTCCTGCATCATTGCACATTATTTGCAGATGAGCAGCCTTCTATCCTATTTTAGAGGCCCAAGTAAATTGTTCTACTAGAAAGAAAAAAAATTTCTCTAAACTATTACACAATCCAAATTTTCTGATCCTTTGCTAATTTTTGTAAGTGTTTGCTATTGTTGTTTTGCCTCTTGTTAAAGATGATTTTGATATTAAAATACTTGCCTGTCAGTACCTGACAGATTGACTCAAGGAGCCACCAAAGATACCAAGGTACAAAGATGCTACATTCTTTATCAAATTAGTATCCTATTTGCATATTACATATACTCATTTCCATATATATTATCCATTTTTAAAGATGTATTTTTACTTAAGTGTATGAATAATTTTTGTGAACATATATCTGTGTACCACATGTATGCTTGATGCCCACATAGGCCAGAATAGGAGCATTGGATACTGTAAGACTCTAATTAATAAAGATTGTGAGCTGTAATGTGTATGCTGGGAATCAAGCACTGGTCATCTGGAAGAGAAGCTTCTACTCTTAACTGGTAAACCACCTCTCCAGCCTCCTACCTCATATAAATTAAATGATTCCTAGATTATTTATGAAAACTAATTTGATGTAGTCACATAATAAATGTGGATCCAGTACAGTATTTATTAATGTAAAAATTCAAACTATCTTGGGAAAATTTTAGAAACTTTTACAAATATTTTCTAGCATCATTTGGTTGAATAAATGGGTATTGAGCCATGACAATAGACAAAAGCATCTGCTTTAAATCCTTCTTGTTAAGATTTTAAAAATCCAATAGCATGAAGCCCTCATTAGCTACTAATGTTTGTGATTTTGGTGTTAGGAATCTGCAGGCTTTATCATGCTAAACATGCACTGTACATGGAGCTACAACCCACAGTGAGAAGTAACGATTTTAAGCATTTCTAAGCATATATCAAGAATCTTGTGAGTGTTTGTCCATTTTATCTCATAATGCTTTATAATGTATACTGTAATTACTTCCTTGGAAATCCATTCCCCTGGACCCGACTGTGATCTTGAGAGGAGAGAATATGTTTTAATCATCTTTGTAATCCCAGCATTTAGAATAGTACCATGTACTAATTTCACACTCAAACATGGCATTTGATTTCTTCCCCCAGCCTCTCTTCTCTTCTCTTCTCTTCTCTTCTCTTCTCTTCTCTTCTCTTCTCTT
>LOJH01058770.1:0-11358 GCA_001685095.1 Ellobius talpinus
AAGCTGCCCGCAGCCGGTTAGACCCGGTCTCGAGAGCGGGTTTCAGTTGCCCCCCCTTCGGGAGCGGGAGAGGCCGGCGGGGACACGGGTCACTCCTGTCGCCGATGCCCCCCCGGCAGCCCCGAGTGCTCTACCCGGACCGAAAGTCTCTCTGACCCCGGGCTGGTCCTCGGGAAGGCGGATCTCAGGCGGAGGCGCTGCGCAAGGCTCGCCAACTTGGGTTAGCAGGTTGCCTGCCCGATCCCGGGTACCTAGTGGGGCCAAACCCGCGACGGGGAGGGTTGTGGCTGTGCCGGGCAACTTTCCCCGCCAACCCCCAGACAGTCCCAGACTGGAAACCGCGGCAGCTCCGAGCCATCTCGAAGCTTTCCGAATAGTTTGGAAGGCGCTCGGTGGTCGGGACGCGGGCATTCGCGCTCTGCACTTTCCGGGTGCACTCCCGGAGCCAGAGCTGCGCCCACTTTCCGGTTGAAGGTAGCAGAGTCCAGGTCTTCGTGGCAGGAGGAAATAGAGCTGCGGTTCACCAGCTGCACACCCTCCTCTTAGAGGACCTGTTGACTTAAGGACCAGTGTATCTCGGATCTGGTGTGCCTGTGGCATATGACTCAAAGGTTCAAAANAAAAAAAAAAAAACAACTTTGTTTCAGCATCCTGCCACGTCTGAACCTGGGAGTGCCAAGCCCAAATTCCCGTCTACCTAATTAGGATTTTCGGAAGCCTAAAAATTAAGGTTAAAACTGCTCTTACCCTAGACTTAATTCCTTCCTTCTGTTTTGGGGAATGAATCAAGTTACCCCCTCCCTCCTTTTCTGTTATTTTTTTAAGGAACATGTTACTAACACGATTTGCCATTGAAGTTACACTACATAATGAACATCTGAATTCGAATCCTTTGTTGAAATCCAGAAAGTTACATTTGCGTTTCAGAGTTTCTGTGTTGTGAGAAAATCTGTACTCTAACCAACTAACTTTAGGGTTTGTTTCTTAGGCATCTTAAGTTCAAGGCCGAACCCTATAATTATTTCTTTTTAACCTTTACCATTATCTGAACCTAATATGCATCTTAGTTGAAACATTCTGGGCAATATATTACTACCAAGCATTTTCATACATTTTTAACCAACATATTTTTCATAGAAAAAAATAATAATAAATAGTAATTCCACTCCCTAGGTGTGTTTAGTTCTGCCTTTACTAATTTTTAAAATATATATTTAGATTGTATGCTTAACTTAAAATGCTTTAGGCTATACAGATGGACTTTTTATGAGGTGCAATTAAATCTTTAAAAAAAAATCATAGCAGCACGTAATTGTTAATTCAACCAAGGCTTTTCAAGAGCCTCCCCTACCTTTAAGAAGGTCTTGTCTCCATAGTGAGCAATTGATGTGCTAAGTCCTGTCTGAACGCTGATGAGGTATTGCCCTCTCCGTTTTGAATATTAGTTTTCACTGGCTATTGGGCAGGTTTTATCAGACTATCTTGATTCTAATTTTAGGGGGGGGGGAAGTAGCATGGCTTTTGTTAGTTGCAATAACAATGCAGCCTTGGTTTCTGTCTGTAAAGTATTGGGGGGAAATGATTTCCTCCCCTAAGCTCATGAAGCCTTAAGAACATTAGAATGTCTTCTAGTGCTAGTATTCTTGGTCTTCCGTTCTTGTCTTGGTTGTCCAGTCAAGCCATCCCAATTGAATAGCAGGAGTCCCGAGGGGTGTCCTGTCATGCCGCAAGTGCTAGCGATGGCCCTGTTGTGGTGGCTTTTGTAGCATTACATCTCTCCACTCTTCTCACTTATCACAAGATGCTGATCTTCTCTTTCATGCAGTCTGTAAGGGCTTTGTAATTATAGGGTGGTTCATTGTCCTCTGTCCAGCTCTGATTTACTCTGTTCTCCACCTTGCTCTGTGGAGTCTCCGGGAGGCCGTCATGCATTCCCCTGGCTGAGAACTTCATGTGTGTGTTGATGGTGCCATATGGGCTGGAATTTTTAATCCCTTTTTGGTATTTCAGAGACACTGTTATTTTTTTGAGCCAGTTTGGACGATATTAGCCAGTTCTGATCTTTTATTATATTGGCTGGAACCATATTTTATAAGGCATAGACCCAATGTCTTCCCTGCACTTGCAATAATCTAGACGTTTGGTTTCAAGCACACTTCCTTAATACCAGTGCTGCAAAAACATTTTTTTAAACCCACAGTCCTCTAATTTGAAATATTCTGTTTCAACTCAATACATTGGCAAGGGTGTATGTACATACAAGAAATGAGTTTCACAAAACAATATCCAGCCTTGCAACACAGATGCTTTTTTAAAAAAAATGCACTAATATACTAGATTGATTTCATGTCAGCTAATGGATGGTACCTATAATGCTAAAAGTGTCCTCTGATTATGTGTTAAGGCTCATTGTTCTAAAGGTTCTCTCACTCTCTCACTCTCTCTCTCACACACAGAGAGAGAGTGAGAGAGTTCATAAAATCATATTGCGCTCCTTATTTAATGGAGAGTTTGAGGCTCTAGCATATCGACACTGGATAACCTCTCAAACATCAGGGGCTACACAAAATCTCATTGTATATTATTATACTTTAAATGGGTTCCCCTGCTGCGGTGTATTTAGAGATGGGGGAAAACTAGAAATGTTTTGTGAGGACATTTAGTTTGAGAAAAGTAATTCTGTCATTCTTCCACCCCTGGTGCTAATTTTACTATAAGTTTTATGACTGAATTATACTTAGGGATTATGAAAAATATTTACTAGGGAATGCATAGTCTAATTTACTATTTATATATATGTATATATTCTGTTAATATTTTAGCGTTTATTGTGAAACAGGTATAAGAGATGAATTACAGGACTCACTTCCTCTCCATAAAAGACTAGATCAGAAATTAGACTAAAGGGCTGGAGGTATGGCTCAACAGATAAGAGCATGGTCTGCTCATCAAGAAAACATCCAGTTCTTAGCTCTTAGATGGGCATTCACAACAAACTTACACCAAGTACAAGGGACCTGACGCCCTCTTCTGGCCTCTGTGGACACTGCACACATGTATTCAGGCAAAGCACCTATACACATAAAAATAAATAAATTGTAATAAGTCAAAAAGTTAGATTAAGACTTGTATTTCCCTTTAAATCTAGCACTCGGGAGACAGAGGTATGTTTGAGGCCAATCTAGTCTACATAGTGAGTTCCAGGCCAGCCAGAGCTGCATAGCTGAGACCTCACATTAAAACAAAAACAAACACACAAAAAACCAAGATTAGATCTCTAAGTGATTTGTAGGGATATAGTCCTGGTCAGTCTGATTGGCGATAATTAATGTTTTCAAAGACACTTTTAACTTTACCCCACCTTCACATTCTTGGTGAAAATAGCTCTTCTCCTAAAGAAAATATTTCTGTATTTTATATTTGGGGAATGGCTAATACCAGATGCATTCATTTCTCTGGCCCAAAGAGTATAGTAATACATTTGGAATAAACAAATCATTTATTAGTCTAAAAGCTGATCAAGAAGAAAGGAGTGTTTTCTGTTACCTATCCATTTATGCATCTGGTTAATACAGTATAATTAGTATTATATAATTTGGGTGATTTTAGCATAATTAATGTACTGTTAATGACAACATTGAATTTAATCAGTTCCAGCAATGGCCGGAGACCAAAGTACTTTAATTTATGGTAAAACACAGGCAAGTAAGACTCAGAATTCTGGGTCATTAGTGGCTACTGATGACTAGACAGAAGCCTTCCTGAGTCATTCTCTGAGTTGGGCTTGTAATTCTGTAACCTTTTCCTATACTTGTTTGAATTTCAAACTGTGTAAACTAGTTTGCTCATCTGGATGATGGCCTGCTGGGTGTCTCTAACTTATCATCCTAATAACTGGAGATTACACATGTGTAGACAGGACCGTCATCACGTCACAAGCAAAAAAGAAAGGAACGTTTCACTTCCTGTAGTCCATCTATAGGTGTTAGAAATCTTATCATGTCGTCTTACCCACAAAAAATCGTGTGACTCATTTGTTAGCCAAACTTGAGCAAGTGAACTGTCAGGAAACTGCCAAACTGCCATCTATACCACTAGTAAAAATGGATCTTGCTACAGAAATAGTGCTGGCTTTTATTAGATAGTACTGCCCTTGGCTGTGATGAGGAGCAGTATTACGTTAGGTATATGAACCATGTCACTATCCTAACTTTCCAAAACATTCTGATGTTGAAACACATCCGGCTCAAGAGACTGGGAGGAATAGACTACGGACCTATAGTACTATCTGAGAATCAGACCACAAATAAAGAGTTGTTTCTGACCGTGTCTTACCGGCCACCACAGTAATTATATGAGAATTTGTGCCCCTCCAAAATACATATGTAGACATCTAATTCCATGTGTGTTGGTTAAGATATGAGAGCTGCCAGCTATGGTGGTATACACGTTTAGTCCTCGTACCCTTGGAGCACAGACAGGCAGATCTCTGTGAGTTTAAGGCCAGGCTGTCTTGCCTAGCAAGCTACAGGCTGGCCAAGGCCGCGTAGTTTAGACCCACCTCAAAACAAGACCCAGGCCTTTAGAAGGTGATTGGGTCGTGAGGGCTGTGCCTTCACTGGGGCTAGGAGAGCTGGAACGTTGTCATCTTTTGGTCATTCCCCTAAGCGGATGCACCTAGGACAAGTGTGTCATCTGTGGGAATGGTCCCTCTCTGTGCATTGGTCTGCTAGGGCCTCCACCTTGAAGTTCCTAGAATGTGGGCAGTTAGTTTTGTTTATAAATGAGCTGGGGCAGAGTACTTTGTTGTGACCATCTCAGACTAGCACAGCAACCATCCGCTCACTCAGTCTGCCCAACGTTTTACTGGTTTCTCACCGCTAAAACTCCTCCCCTGCTTCTCCCCTTTANGGGGTTAACAGCTCTTGTCTAGGCTACTATATTTACTTCCTATCTGAATCTTAGCGTGTCCTCTTGCCATCCTCAAATCCACCCTCAGTGGAACCCCTGAGGCGATGATTCAAAACAAAGGAAAATCATAAACTGGAACTACTTTCTTCTCTGAGTAGAACGCATCTCAAGTTTTCTGTAGCTCTCAGATCTCACCAGATTGGAGGTTTTTGGTGGGTCTGCTTCTGCGCCTGTTTGTGTGTGCGGCCACAAACATCGTTTGGATGGTTTGTGAAACATGCTGCCTTTTTCTGAAAGCCAAGCCTGGAGTGTGAGGCAGTGGATTGACGTGGCTGGGAGGGTGGCATAGTGGTAGAGCACTTTCCTCGGGGGGGTGGGCATGAGGAAATGACCAGAAATATGAGAGAAGCGTCTCATTGACCTTGCCTTTTTAACTTAGGTTGCTATTATGCCCATCTCATTCCTTTGAATTCTGTTATTTGGGGACTTTGTGTGCAAAGATTCATTTTTCAGAAGTGAAAAGTTAACTTTGTGGTTGAAAGACCATGCAGCTTTTGTTTATAAATACTTCGTAATCAAGGACGTTACTCCTGGTGAGGCAGTATAAGAGGGCAGGTTTTACCTGAGTATAGTGTGCTTAGGCTAAACCAAGAGTAGGGGGTGGAGACAGAAAGTAAAGAAAAGGGGGCCTTGTTATTGGGTGTTTTCCTTTAAAATTTCTTATCATGACCAAATTCTCTTAATTTTGTCTTTTAAATGCACATTTTCCAAATCTATGCATTTTTCTCCAGGCCCATTAAGAACGTCATCTCTTGCCTGGACTTTTGCGATGGCCAGATGGCCAGCCTTTCCACACTACTTCTGATTTCTTTCTGGTTTGTTCTTCACACTGCATCCAGAGTGAGAGTTTTCAAAATAGTTGGCCACAGTGACCCCTTCCCAAAGCCCTTCCACGCCCTTAGGGTAAGACAAACCCTTTAATGTGGCCTAAAGTCTGGGCCTGACTCAGCTGCTGCCACCCCACCCCCTCCTGCCTGCTTCTCTGGCAACCTCTTTTACTGCCAGGTTCTTCTTGCCTCTAAGTCATTGCCAAGTGTGATTCTTTCTGCCTGTAAAAAGCACCTCCCTACCTACCTTTGGGCCTGTCAGCTAATACTCAGCCTTCAAGTTCCGACCTGAGCTTCTTTGTTTTTACCTTTAACTATAACTGGAATTTGTCTCTCTCTGGAATTTGCACTCCCCTCCCTTCCAATCACACACTAAATGTTATCCTAAAGAAATAACGAGCTACTTGGTAGTCGGCTATGTATCAACCTTTATAATGAATTTCCTCCCAGAAGAGGGTGGTCAGCTTTAATGTTTACCCCACATGTTGAACTATGTTTTCAATTACTAACCGCTATTATATTTTTATCGTGCAATAATAATAATTCATATTTATCACCTTAGTAATTTCTGATCTTTGCTTACTTTTGCTCATTTGTCCAACATACTTTTAGCAATCTACATGTAAATCATTAAATTTTTTTCCAACCCAGAAATTTTTTTAGTCTTAAATTGGATTGTATCTATAGACAAAAAATCCACTTTTAGAAATCTATTCTAAGGAAATGGTAAGACTTATGAACACTGGGCACAACTGCTTGCACTCATGGATACAACATACAAACATTATATGTATCATCTACTGATGTAAGAAATTGATTAGAAGCTTTTTTCCCTTTATTTTATTGAGCTTTACATTTTTCTATGCTCCCCTCCCTTCCTCTCCCCTCCCCTCCAACCCTCTCCCATGGTCTCCATGCTCCCAATTTAATCAGGAGATCTTGTCTTTTTATCCTTCCCTTGCTATTAGATCCATGTGTGAACTCATTAAATTTTCACAGCAACTTGTGAAGTATATGCTGTTTTTCTCCATTCCTTTAGAGTAAGGGGGGAAAAAACCGATAGGTTAGTGCATTCACTGCCATCTAGACGGTTCATTCTTAGCTCTGAGAACTAAGACACAGCCATGGAAGTCTGATTATAGCTCGGGGCTTCCATCTACCTTATGTGTGAGCAAAGAAAGTGAAGTGTGATTACTAAATGAGTCACGAGTGTGACGGCTAACCTCCAGTCACCTGTCCCTCCTCTCTTTAGATGCCTCCAATAGTGTTCTCCCTCGGAATGATACACTGACAGTGCTGTTTTTAATAGTGTCAGGGTTTGGCACTGTCTGCCGTCTTCTCATTACGGCAGATAAATATCTCCTCCACTCACACGTCCACCTCTGCTCTTCCTTCTTCCGCATCGAAGTCTAGGTCTTTGTTTGCGGTTTGATGTTTATTTGTTATGGTTATGTCGATACTGCTCACTATACATCCACCCAAGTCCATTGAGGTGGTTTTGTTTGGCGTTTGAAGCATGGTCTCATATATAAGCCCCGCTCGGCCTAGCGCTCGCTGTGCAGTCCAGGATGGACTCTCTTGCCTCCGGCTTCCGAGCGCTCTGCCTGCCAATGTGCACCTCCACCCTCAGCTGGGTATCGGTCTTTATTTGTACGTCTTCTTTTATCTGAGGTGGAATCAGGTCTGGTCTGTAACTGGCCAGGTTGGTCTCAAATGCTCCCGACATAAGTTATCCTTCAGCCTCCAAATAGTTGAGACTTCCAGCATGTGTCCTGTGGCTAGCTTAGAGATCGATTTTAACACTTTGTTAGTACTTAACTAATTTAAGAAAAATAGCCTGCCTGATTTTTCCATATATTAGTTGGAGTCTGACTTCTTTATATGCCAAGACCTCTTTAGTTTTATGTAATCTAAACATTAGATTATTGGTACCATCTCTCTTGTCCTGTCCTCTTGTTCTGCTTGGAGCCATTGCTGATTGGGTCCGTTCTGGGACTTCTGTTTGATGATATCTCTTGAGTTGCTATTTTTTAGATGATGTGACCCTTCCTATTTATTCCCTCTCCTATTTTGTAAAACATATCTTCCTGAGAAATGGTTTATGGCATTAAGAAAGTCAAGATACCACATTAAGAAAATCATTATTACCTTCGCACATTTCCTTCATAATTTATTTTTGTCGTTAACCTTTTCATGACGGTCATCATCTACAAACATAGCGTGCAGTGTTTCTTTCGTTGTTGCCATCTGACACAGTTTTCCTTAGTCTAGAACAGAGGGCTCATCAGCGACTTCCGTACACCAAGCGAAGGGTCATCCTCAGCTCAGACTGAATCTCCTAGCCTCTCTATCAAATGATTTGCTGAGTTCAGCTGCCTCTCAGGTCTTTTTTCCAAACCTCCATATCTCTTTTATCTATTTCTTGCTCACATTACTTTTAATAATCCCATAATTGTCTTTACCCTCCTATCTGACCTCCTCTTTCTCCAAAAATAATGTATATCCTGCACAACTTTCAAGGGCAATCATTTTAGCTTTCGGTTTTGGTTAACATACTGCTTAAAATCCACCAGGGCCTCACCCATTGCTTAGGGAATTAAGTTTAAATCCCGCAGGATTATGGACCCTCCCTATTTGGAACTTGTCATTCAGCACAGGGATCCTCGGCTTCACTGTATGACAGCTGACTGCTCGTGGCCTTCAGGAAAACTGCCCTCAGGTCAGCTATTGAAGGAGCAGTTATGTTTTAGGCTGAGACTGCTTTATGTCTGACGTAAACTTATAACAAAGGAAGTTTTGATTGCTAAAGCACAAGGAGAGGGTGATGCAGGGGCCCTGGAGAAAATTGAAGCAGCAGGCAAAGCTATTTTATGTTTCCTATTAGGCCCTTTTGCCACCTGACCTTAAAAATGCTGTGAATGATTTGAAGATGGATGTGGTTGTGTTACAGCCAGGTTGGTAGAGCTGGGGGGGGAGTAGTGGGGAAATTCACTATGTTGAGATTCAAGTCTTTTAGGAGTTTTAGAGCATGGGTTGGAAAAGTACAGCCCCTGGGCCAAATTTGGTGCACAGCCTGTTTTTGCAAAATAATAATAATAGGAACACAGATATGCGTTATGCTTATTTATTTATGCAATGTCCTTTTCCCCCCAGCATTGAGTAGTTGCAATAGAGGCCATGTGGTCTTTAAACAAAAGAAAAAAAAGGAAGATGAGGAGGAAAGGAGTGATTGACTCCTTAAGAAAAGTTCGCTGCCCCTTCTACAGGCTGGCGGGGCACTGAGATTCAGGCAGGAGTGGAGGGGAAGCCCATAGAAAGGTGAAAGTAGCTGAGCTGAGCGAGGAGGAGTCTTACTGTTCTGCCCTCTGTATACCCATCCTTCAATACTCTTGGGCCTTTCTCAGAAGATGAATGAACGGAAATGGCTTCTACTTAGGAGTTGTGTTCTACCCCTCCCTAACCGGGCTGGCTGATGAGACTTACTACCCAGTGCATCCTGGGCATTCACCCTCCAGCTCCGTTCCACTGGGTCACTCCCTTAGATGTGAAAGACATCCGTGAGTCGTGCCTTCGCACCTGTGGATAAAGCAGTCTGCGGTTGCTCTCTTCAGGTCATTGAGATCAGCTTCCTGATTTCAGTGGAGTTAATGGGATCCCGTTGCAGCAGAAGCAAAGAGGCAAACAGACCTTAACCACCAAAGACAAAGTAGATATGTCTCCTGTAATGGAAGGTGGGGCTGTAGAACCATCAGAAAGCCATGCGTGCCGTCTACATCACTCCTGGCAGCTGAGATGTTTTTGGCAGATCCCTAGTGGTCACTAAGGACTGGAACAGATAAGCAACCTTTAGTTGTCAGAACTGAGAGCTTTCATTTCAACTGTTTTCCAAACCTGTGTCAATTCCCAGATCCAGATCTTCCCTAGCTGCACCGACAGCCGTTTCCTAGAGCATCCTGGGAGGCCCCGAGACTTTCGCACCAATTCTTAGACACAGAAAGTATCAAATTAGCAACTCGTCGTGGTGCAGTAGCAGAAGGAACTGCTGCTCGCCTTAGACTACCCTTCCTCAAGTTCGCCCTCCTCTGAGTGGGGGTGAGGGCAGGCGAGCCTTTAACACAAGGCTCTTTGGGTGACTCTGTCCCAAACGATATCCTGGGTCCTTTCCAGCTCATATCTGTGACTTCTTNGGGGGGAATTAGTCCAAATGATAAAGAAAACTCAGAACTGATTCACAGAAGAGAATGCAGTTACGCGGCAGCACTGAGAATAGACAGCTGCCCATTGTTAGATGTAAAAGATGCCCTCCCCCAAACAAGGAAATTCTTCCGACAGGTAGATACTGTGTTTGTCCACTGGGTTTAGAATGAGATGGCCAGGGATATAGATCTTTATTGGTTGACTGGAAGTTACGACGCTTTGTATGGCCATGGCCTTGAAAGAGCTTAGCCTTTAAGACTGGTGAGGCTGGAATTTGAGGCTAAGCCTTTCAGAAGGGGCAGACCCTGCAGAGGCTTATCTCATGTAAATACACCAAAGGATTTTTCTCTTCAAGAGAAAGCTTTTACTGATGAAATGGAGTGAGGAACACACGCCATGGGCCATGAACGTCAGCCAGCACCCCTCCCCAGCTACCTGAGTGCTTTGTCCGTGGCTGTGAATAGTAGGCCTGGGGAGCAGGAATGGAGGCTGTCTTACTGGCTCTGCTGCTGCAGTCCTAATCTACGGAGAACAACACTGAGCCCTGTAGTGGACAAGAAAGGCTGGGAAGTCCAAGGGAAAACCTTTACTGCTCACCAACTTACTGTCTGTGTACTTTAATTATTAGCCTGCCATGCAGTATTAGAGCAGAACCTCATAAGGGTTTGTCCTGCACCAACTGATGCAGTGTTCAGCCACACCAGCAAAGTGCTTCAAGGACACTGAGCAGAACAGGGGCTTCCCCTCCTGGCTTCAGGGCTCTTGGTGAACATACTTGTACCGCTGCTCGACTCTTTCCACGGCTTGCTCCAGTGCTAGGCCCCTATGGAGAACAGCTTTCCGAGAGCCAGCCTACCCCACTCCGTCCTGTTTACAGGACTTGACTTGGCCAGTAAGGCTGGATCCTTCTAGCCTAGGTAGCTGCTCCCCAAACTCTTTCCCAGACTCACACAAAGGTCTGAAACAATTGGTCATTTGTGGAGGTAGCTCTCTACCCTCTATCCCAGGCCACCAGCCCAAAGTTATCTTGGCCTCAGCTACACATTAAAAAGTGAGCTTGACTGCAGAAGCCAGCACTGCCCCTCAGCACCCACCTAGTCCCTGGAACCGGTTCCTCTCTGTGAGTAGCCTCTTCTAGGACTCCCCAGGGCAGGTTTCTGGCCAGTCTCAGAACTGTTACCTGCCTCTGTCAACTCTTATCTCTGTAGCCATCTGGCTCCTGTTCCTCTCTTAAATGTAATTAATTCTGTTGCTGGACTCTTAAGATTCCTCTCTGTAGTGATAGGGGAGCAGGCCTGTTTTTGTCTCACCTGGCTCCCGCATGGCTAGCTTATACCCCAAAATAACAACATACAAATTGTAT
>LOJH01058771.1:0-11358 GCA_001685095.1 Ellobius talpinus
GCTGGTGGGAATGCAAACTTGTGCAACCACTTTGGAAGTCAGTGTGGCAGTTTCCCAACTAAAGCATTTAGAGAGAAATGCAGCACTCCTTTCATTTCTAACAATGCTTGAATTATTTGAAGAATGTGTTTCTCTTATAAGAGAAATGCATGTGCGTTTCTTATGAAAGCTTCTAAGAAGCTAAATATACTTTCAAAAGAAAGTGCTTATCTTTCAGACTACATCATTTAGAGAGAAATGCAACACTCCTTTCACTTCTAACAATGCTTGCACGTGTTTGAAGATAGTTGTTCTCTTAAGAGAGAAAAGCATGTGCCTTTCTAATGAAATCTTCTAAGAAGCAAAGTACACTTTCAAAAGAAAGTGCTTATCTTTCCACTTACAGCGTTTAGAAAGAAATGCAACACTCCTTTCACTTCTAACAATGCTTTCAAGTGTTTGAAGGAAATGCTTCTCTTATCAGAGAAACATATGTGTGTTTCTCAGGAAAGCTTCTAATAAGCTAAATATACTTAAAAATGAAAGTTCTTATCATTCAGACTACAGCATTTAGAGAAGAAATACAACACTCCAGTCACTTTTCAAAATGCTTTCATGTGTTTCAAGAATGTTCTCCTCTTTTGAGAGAAATGCTTGTGCATTTCTCATGAAATCTAAGAATCTAAATACACTTTCAAAAGAAAGTGCTGATCTTTCCAACTACAGCGTTTAGAAAGAAATGCAAGACTCCTTTCACTTCTAACAATGCTTTGAAGTGTTTGAAGCAAGTTCTCTTTTGAGAGAAATACATATGCCTTTCTCACAAAAGCTTCTAAGAAGCTAAGTACACTTTCAAAAGAAAGTGTTGTTCTTACAGACTACATCATTTAGAAAGAAATGCAACACTCCAGTCACTTCTTACAATGGTGTGAAGTGTTTGGAGAAAGTTCTCTTTTGAGAGAAACGCTTGTGCATTTCTCATGAAATCTAAGAATCTAAATATACTTTCAAAAGAAAGTGCTGATCTTTCCAACTACAGCGTTTAGAAAGAAATGACACACTCCTTTCACTTCTAACAATGCTTTGAAGTGTTTGAAGCAAGTTCTTCTCTTTTGAGAAAAGGCATATGCATTTCTCATGAAAGCTTCTAAGAAGCTAAACATGCTTTCAAAGAAAGTGCTTATCTTTCAGACTACATCATTTAGAAAGAAATGCAACACTCCAGTCACTTCTTACAATGGTTTGAAGTGTGTGAAGAAAGTTCTTCTCTTTTGAGAGAAATGCATATGCGTTTCTAAGGAAAGTTTCTAAGAATCTAAATACACTTTCAAAAGAAAGTGCTTATCTTTCCAACTACAATGCTTAGAAAGAAATGCAACAGTCCTTTCACTTCTAACAATGCTTTGAAGTGTATGAAGAAAGTGCTTCTCTTTTGAGAGAAAGGCATGTGCATTTCTCATGAAATCTAAGAATTTAAATACACGTTCAAAAGAAAGTGCTTATCTTTCCAACTACAGTGTTTGGAAAGAAATGCAACACTCCTTTCACTTCTAACAATGCTTTGAAGTGTTTGAAGAAAGTGCTTCTCTTTTGAGAGAAACACTTGTGCGTTTCTCACAAAAGATACTATGAATCTAAATACTCTTTCAAAAGTAAGTCTTTATCTTTCCAACTACGGCATTTAGAAAGAAATGCAACATTCCTTTCACTTCTCACAATGTTTTGAAGTGTTTGTAGAAAATGCTTCTCTTATCAGAGAAAGGCATGTGTGTTTCTCAGGAAAGCTTCTAAGAAGCTAAATACACTTTCAAAAGAAAGTGCTTATCTTTCCACTTACAGTGTTTAGAAAGAAATGTAACATTCTTTTCACTTCTAACAATGCTTTTAAGTGTTTGAAGTAAGTGCTTCTCTTTTGAGAGAAACACATGTGCATTTTTCATGATAAGAATCTAATTAGTCTTTCAAAAGAAAGAGCTTATCTTTCAGACTACAGCATTTAGAAAGAAATGCTACACTCCATTCACTTCTAACAATGCTTTCAAGCGTTTGAAGAAAGTTTGTCTCTTTTGAGAGAAATGCATGTGTGTTTCTTGTGAAATCTAAGAATATAAATACATGTTCAAAAGAAAGTGCTTATCTTTCCAACTACAGCATTTAGAAAGAAATGCAACACTTCTTTCACCTCTAACAGTGCTTTGAAGTGTTTGAAGAAAGTGCTTCTCTTTTGAGAGAAATGGTTCTGTGTTTCTCAGGACAGAGACTAAGAATATAAATACTCTTTCAGAAGAAAGTCTTTATCTTTCCAACTATAGCATTTAGAAAAAATGCAACACTCCTTTCACATCTCACAATGCTTTGAAGTGTTTGAAAAAAAGTGCTTCTCATCTGAGAGAAACGCTTGTGTGTTTCTCATGAAAGCTTCTAAGAAGCTAAATACACTTTCAAAAGAAAGTGCTTATCTTTCAGACTACAGCATTTAGAAAGAAATGCCACACTCCAGTCACTTCTATCAATGCTTTCACGTGTTTGAAGATAGTTCTTTTTTGAGAGAAATGCATATGCACTCTGCTCACAAATTCCAATCAAATGCTCTGTAGATGGATCTCCCAAAAGAGTCAGAGTCTTTCATGACAGCATGAACCAGGAAACTACTCTAAAGCAGCTGAGCAGCCTTTGCTGCCAATGGTTAGTCAGAAAGACCTCTATTAAAGGAGATGCAGTGCCCCTGCTTGCAACCAACAAACAGAGCTCATTTGGAAAAAAAATGTGGCTACGAAGAAATGGGCTAAATTCTGTTCTTTTGTGTCTAGAATTCCTTCCCAAGCTCTCTCATGTTTTTTTGTGGATATAGTTGACCCACTTTGATGCACCATGCCCAGCAATCCCTGCAAAACCAGGTCATGGAAGTATCAACCCCTCTTCATAGGTGGCCTGTGTCTCCTCTTTCCTGAAAGTCTTCCTCAGGGCATGCCAGGCCAATATTCTGGGACTTCCTCTTTTAAGACTGGCCTCCACAGGGCCAGAAAGGCAGTGGAGAGCCAGGACAGCAATGTTGCATCTCCCTCTTCCATGGCTGGCCTCCACAGGTCCATTCAGGATGATGAACTGGGCTGGTAAGCTGTGTGCCCCTCTTACAAGGCTAGCCTCCACAGTGTCGAACAGGCCCTGGGGTGCCAGGCTGAGGAAGTTGCAGTTACAACTGACCTCTTCAGAACCAGACAGTTCCTGGAAAGTCAGGCCAGGGAGTCTGCACACCCTTCTTCCAAGGCTGGCTTATATAGGCCCAGATATGAGCTGAACAGCAAGACCAGAAACAGTGTATACCCATCATCCACAGCTGGCCATGGGGAATCAGGACAGGGAACCTGTGCATCTTTCTCAAAGGATGGCCTTCACAGAGCCAGACAGGGCCTGGGAAATCAGGTCAGAGACACAGTGCACCCTCTTCCATGGTGCACTGCAGATCCAGATAGGTCCTGGGGGATCCAGGCTGGGTAAGCTGCACCCCAACTTCCATGTCTGGCCTCTACAGTGTAAGCATATGTTTCTGTTCTGTCCAGTCATGCAACCCAGCTGTTCAGACTCAAAGAAATACATAGAGAATTATAATAATGTATAAACTGTTTGTCCTATTGTCACAGGCTTATTATTAATGAGCTCTTACAGGCTAAATTAACCCATAATTCTCATCTATGTTTAGCCATATGGCTTGGTACCTTTTACCAGTAAGACCATCACACTTTGATTTCTCTGTGTCTGGGTGTCAGCTGAAGACTTAGCCTTTCCTCTTCTCAGAATTCTCCTAGTCTAATTGTTCCACCCATACTTCTTCCTGTCCTCTGAACAATCAGTGTTTTATAAAAAACAATGCAAGTGACAAGTCTCTACAGTGCCAAAAGCATTATACCACAGCAATGCAGGGCCAAACACTTCCTGGGGAGCCAAGCTGGGGAAGCTATCCTCATTCTTCCATGACTGGCCTCCAGAGGGCAGGACAGACCCTGGAGAGCAAGACTGGGAAAGTAGCACCTCCATCCTCATCTGGCCTCCCCAGGACAGGAAAGGCCCTGGAGTTCCAGAAAGGGGAAGATGCACACCCTCTTCCACAGTTGGTCTCCCTTGGGGCAGCCATGCCCTGGGGTGCCAGTTCATGGCAACTGCTCCCCCTTCCATGGCTGTCCTGTGTCCAGACTTCCATGATTGACCTTCCCAGGGCCTGCCCAGAAAGTTAAGCTGTGCCACTACTTATAAAATAGTATCCCCAGGGCCTGCCAGGCCAGGGAAGCTGTGTCCCCCTCTACCACAACTGGGCTCTGCAGGACCAGACTGGCCCTGGACAGTCAGGCTGGAGAAGTTGTATGCCCCTCTTCCAGTTCTGGCTTCTGCAGGAATAGGCAGACCCTTGGGAGCCAGGTGGGGGAAAACAAAGCCCTCTCTTTGACAAATGGCCTCCACAGTCCCAGCTAAGCCCTGGGAGGCCAGGCTAGGGGAGCTGTGCCCACCTCTTCCTTGACTGGACTCCAAAAAGCCAGAAAGGTCCTGAGGAGACAGTATAGACAAGTTGTACTGCCCTCTTCCATGAATGGCCTCTGCTGCACTGGACAAGTCCTATGAAGCCAGGCCACAGTAGCTGCACCCACTTTTCCACTACTGGCTTCTGCAGGGATGGCAATGCCCTGGGGTGCCAGGTCATGTAAGCTGCACACACCTTTTCCACAGCTAGCCTGCACATTTCTGGTCAGGCCCTGAAGAACCAGGCCAGGAAAGCTGTGCCCCCCCCTTTTCCAGGGCTGACCTCCACAGATGGGCAGACATTCAGGAGCCAGGCCTGGTAACCTGCATCCCCTCTTCCATGGTTGGCTTCTGCAAGGCTGGACTGACCCTGGGAAGCCAGGTCAAGGAAGCTCCACCACACACTTTTCCATGGCTGGCCTCCACAGCATGGGGCATGCACTTGGGAGTCATGCCCAGGAACATGCCCCCCTCTTCCATGGCTAGCATCCTCAATTCCAAATAAGCCATGAGGACCCAGTAGTTAAACTGTACCCCAATATTCTACTGCTGGCATCCCCAGGGACTGGCCTTGGGGAGCAAGTCCATGGAAGCTGCACCCCCTTTTATGGCTGGCCATGCCCTGACTTCCACAACTTGCCTCCCCAGGGTCTGCCAGCCTGGGAAACTGTACCCCCTCTTCTACCACTAGACTCCTCATGGTCTTTCAGGCCAGGGAAGTTGTGCCCCTATTGCAGGCCTGGCCTCCCTTGAGTTGGCCATGAACTAGATTCCAGGTCATGTAAGCTGTGCCCCCTCTTCAATAGCTCAATTCTCCAGGCTGACCATGACTGAGGAGTCAGAAAAGGGAAGCTATACCTCCATCATCCCTGGCTGGCCTCCAGAGGGCTTGACAGGCCCTGGGGAGCCAGGCCAGATAAGCTGTGCTCCCCTCTACTATAGTTGACCTGCACATGGCCCGACTGGCCCTGGGGAGCCAGATTCAGGGAAATGTGGCCCCTCATTTTCCATAGCTGGCCTCTACAGTGTGGGACAGGCACTTGGAGGCCATGCCTAGGAATTTGTGACCCCTCTTCCATGGCTGACATTCTTAGGGACAGACAGGCCATGGGGATTCAGAACAGGGAAACTGTGATCCCCTCTTCTACACCTGGCCTTAATAGGGCAGGCCAAGCTCTAGGGAGCTAGGTATAGGAAGCTGCATCCCCCTCTTTCCCAACTGACCTCCCCATTACAGGCCAGGCCAAAGTGTGCCAGGCTGGGGAAGCTGTTCATGCTCTTTCACTGTTTGTCTCCCATTGGACAGCCATGCCCTGGGGTGCAAGGGCATGGAAGCTGGAACATCTCTTCCATTGCTAGCCTGTGCCCCCTCTTCCATGACTGGCCTACCTGGGGCCTGAAAGCCTGAGGAACCTATGCCCCCTCTTCCATGGCTAGTGTAGCAAGGGCAAGCCAGGCCAGAGAAGATGTGCCCCCTCTTCCATGATTGGCCTCCCCAGGACCTGTCCTGTTCCATGTTGGGCAAGCTGTGTCCCCTCTTCCATGTCTGGACCTCCCTGGCTCAGACAGGCCCTAAGAAGCCTGGCCAAGGAAATTGTGCCCCCCTTATTCCATGGCTGGTCTCCTTAGGGATGAACAATCCCTTGGGAGTGCAGAGAAAGCTGTGCTCCTTTTTGTCATGGATGGACTCCACAGGTCATGTCAGACCAAGGAGCCAGGTCGGGGGGAGATACTCCTACTCTTCCATGGCTAGCCTTCCCAGAACAGGCTAGGCTGGGTAAACTGTGCCTCCTCTTCCATGACTGGCCTCTGTCCCTTCTTCCAAGACTGTTCTCTCCAGGTCCTGCCAGGCCATGGAATGTGTGACCCCAACTTCCATGGTTGGGTTCTGTAGGCTTGGTAAGTCCATGAGAAGCCAGGCTGGGGGAAGTTGCACTCCCCTCTTCCACAGCTGGCCTCCACAGGACTGGACAGGTCGGGGGTGGAGGCCAGGTACTCTGAGCCCCCCTCATCCATGGCAGGCCTCTGTATGGGATGACAGGCCTGGAAAGTCATCCTTGGAATGCTGCATGCCACTCTTCCATGGCTGGACTTGGCATGTCTGGACCAGCTTTGGGGAGCCAAGTGGGAGAAGCTACGGCCCCCTCTACTATGAATGGCCTACAAAGTGCCATACAGGTCCTGAGGAGGCAGGCCTGGGTAGCTGCACCCACCTCTTCCATGTATGGTTATATCAGGTCCTGAAAGCCCTCTTTCACAAGGAAGGCTAGAAAAGAGGTGCCAGAGCAAATAAGATTCAACCCCCTTCCACCACTGTCCTACCCATGGGAGATCATGCCCTGGGGAGTCACTCCAGGGAAGCACCCAAAGTACCCACTCTTCCATGATTAGCCACTCCTGGTGCAACCATTCCCTGAGGAACTTGACCAGGGAAGCTGTGCCCCTGTCTTCCATGGATGGCCCCCACAGGGACACACAGGCCCTGAGGAGGCAGGCCAGGGAAGCTGCATGTGCCTCTTCCATGGCTGGCCTCCATAGGCCTGAACAAACCTGGAAAGCCAGGATGGGTACTCTGTATGTCCCTCTTCCATGACTTGCCTCCCCAAGGCCTGTCAGCCTGGTAATGCTGTTGCCACTCTTCCATGGCTAGCCTAGCCAGGGTCTGCCAGGCAGAGGAAATTGAACCCACCTCTCCCACTGCTGGCATCTACAGGGATGGTCAGGCTCTGGTGAGCCAGGTCAGTGATATTCCACTCCCATCTTCCACAACTGACCTCTGCAGGGCCAGACAGGCCTTGGAGGCCAGGCCAGGGATGATAAGCTCCACTCATTCATGACTGGTCTCTGCAGTGACAGAGAGTTTCTTGGAATCTAGGTCAGGATATCTGTGCCCCCCTCTTCTAAGGCTGGCCTCCATAGGGCCAAGTAGGTCCTGGGGATCCTGGACAGGTAGAAGTGCCCACCCTTCAATGGTTGGCTTCCACAGAGTGGAAGAGGTCCTGGAAAGCCAGGCCAGGAAAGCTGTGCCCCACCACTTCCACAGCTGGACTGCACAAGACCAGATAAGCCAAGGGGAGTCAAGCAGGGGAAGCTGTTTCCTTCTCGTTCATGGCTGGCATCTGCAAGGCCAGACAGACCTGTAAAGGCAGGCTAGAAATGCTACACATCCCACTTCAACAGGTGGCCTTGGCAGGTATGGATAGGCCCTGGAGAGCCAGACAGGCTCTTTTCCTCTTCCATGACTAGCCATGGTAGGACTGGTCAGTCCCTGGGGAGACAGGTCACATAAACTGGGACTCCTTCTTTTTTATGACTGTTCTCCATAGAAACAGACAGGACTGGAAATCCAGATCAGGAATTTCACACCCTTCTTCCACAGTTGGCCTCAGCAGGTCCCAACAGGTTCTGGGGAGCCAGGCAGGGGAATTTGCATCCCCTTCTTCCACAGCAGTCCTCTATCAGCCCAGTCAGGGTGTGGAGAGCCAGTCCAGATAAGTTTTGCTCCCCTCTTCCACACAGCCTCCATAGAGACAGATAGCCCTTGGGGAGCCAGGCACAGGAATGTGTGCCACCTCATCCATAGCTGGATTCCTCAGAGCCACACAGACCCTGGAGAGACAGGCTGGGGAAGATGTGGCCACCACTTGTATGGTTGGCCTCTGCAGGGCTAATCATGCTGTGGGATGCCATGCCATGAAAGCTGCATCCCTTCTTCCATGGCTGGTCTGTAAACCCTCTTTCAAAACTGGCATCCCTGGGGTCTGCAAGACCCAGGAAGCAGTGTCTCCTCTTACACAGCTAGCCTCCCCAGGGATTGCAAGGCCAGGGAACCTGTGACCAACCCCTCTTCAACAACTAACCTCCTAGGACAGGAAAGACCCTGGGGAACCAGGTCAGAATAACTGCAATCCCCTCTTACATTCCTGACCTCACCAGGACTGACCATGCCCTAGAGTGCAGTCCAAGTAAGTTGTGACCCCTCTTCCATGACTGGCATCCCCAGGACCAACCATGCCATGGGATCCAGGCCAGGGATGCTGTATTCTTCTCTTCTATGGGTGGCCCGTACTCCCTCTCTCACTACTGGCATCCCAAGGGCCTGAAAGACCAGAGGATCTGTGTCCCATCTTCCATGGTTAGCCTCCCCAGGGACTGCCAGGTCAGGGACCCTGTGGCTCTCTTTGACAGCTGACCTTTCAGGACAGGACAGACCTCGGGGAGCCAAGCCAAGTAAACTATGCCCCACTCTACAATAACTGGCTTCCCCAGAACATGGCAGTCCCTGGAGAGTCATACCAAGTAAACTTCACCCCTGTCTCCCATGGCTGGCCTCAATAGGGCTGACCACATCCTGGGATGCCAGGCCATATGATCTGTGACCCCTATTCCTCAGCTGGCCCTCTCAGGACTTGCAATGCCCTGGGGAGTGAAGCCAGGGAAGCTGCACCGCACTCTACCCCAGGTGGCCTACATAAGGCCAGAGAGGCCCTGGGGTAGCCAGGAAAGGAATGCTGCATTCCCCTTTTATACAAATGACTTCCACAGCAAAGTACAGGCCCTGGAGAGCCACAGCAGAGGAGTTGTGCCCCCCATTTCCATAACTGGACTCTGCAGGGCTGGTCAGGCCTTGAGAAGCCAGACTGGGAAAGCTGTTCCCTCTTGTTTATGGCTGGCTACTGCAGGCCTGAACACTCCCTGAAGCCATGCCAGGAAGTTGCATCCTCCTAATTCCACAGCTGGCCTCCACAGGACAAGATATGCCCCTGGGGTGCCAAGCCATGGAAACTGCTCCACCTCTACTATGACTGGCCTGTGGCCCTTCTTCCACTACTGACCTCCCCAGGGCCTGCCAGACTCAGAGTAGTGTGTCCCCCTCTTCCAGGGTTTGCTTCTGCATGGTGGTCATGGCCAGGGACTCTGAGACTCCCTCATCAATGACTGTCCTCCACAGTGATGGACAGGCCAGGAACATAACATGCCCCTCTCCCACATCTGTCCTTGGCAGGTCTGCACAGGCCCTGGGGAGCCAGGCTGGGGAAAATCCACTCCTCTCTTTCATAGATGGCCTCTGTAGGGAAGAGCAAGCCCGTAGGAGCCAGGATGGGGAAGTTGAGGCCCCTCTTCCATGGCTGGCCTCTGCAGCACTGGACAGGCCATGAGGAACAAGGACAGTGAAGCTCTGCTACCCTCTTCCATAGATGGCCTCCACAGGTGCAGACAGGCATGGGGAGCCTGGTTGAAGAATCTGTGCCCCCTTCCATGAATGGCATATGCAGTGCTCTACAGGCCCTGGGGAACCAGGCCAGGACAGCTGTGGCTCCTTGTTCTATGGCTGGCCTCACCATGGCCTGCAAGCCTGTGGAAGCTGTGTCAACTTTTCCACAGCTAGCCTCCACAACACCAGGCATGCTAGGGAAGTTGCGCACACCATTCTTATGCTGGGCACACCAGAGTCAGCCAAGCCCTGGGGTGTCATGCCTTGTAAACTGAAATCGTGCTTCCAGGACTGGCTTCCCCAGGGCTGGACATGCCCTGGGGATACAGGCCAGGGAAACTGCAACCCACTCTTCTGTGACTGCCCTTTACAAGGTAAGAGACAAATTGTGTGCCTGGCCAGGGAAGCTGTGTTCCCCTCTTCCACAACTGACCTCTGCACAGCCTGGCAGGCCCCTGTGAGTAATGCTGGAGAAGCTGCCCCCTTCCACTGCTGGAAAACAAAGGACTGGACAGACCCTGGGAAGCAAGCCTATAAAAGCTATGACCCCTCTCCAATGGATGACTTCTGCAGGGCCAGACAGACCCTGGGGAGCCAGGCTGGGGAAGCTGTACTCCCCTCTTTGACAGCATGCATCTGCAGGTGTGGACAGGAATGGGGAGTCAGTTGAGGAAGCTGCACGCTCCCTTCCACAACTGGTCTACTCAGTGCCTGACAGGCCCTGAGAATCCAGGTAGGGGTAATTTTGGACCCTCTTCCAGGACTGTCCTTCATGGGACCTGACAGTCCTTGGAGAGTCAGGCCAGGGAAGACTTCACCCCTCTTTCATGGCTGACCTCTGCACTGCCATATAGGCCCTGGGAAGCCAGGTGAGGATAGCTGCACCCCCATTCCACATCTGGCCTCACCAGGGCCTGAAAACCCATGGAAGCTGTGCCCTTTCTTCAACAGCTATCGTCCCCAGGGTCCCCAGGGCCTGACAGCTCAGGGAAGATGTGTCCCATCTTTCTCAGAGTCCCCTCGTTTATGGCTGACCTGTGGCCCCTCTTCCACAATTTGCCTCTCCAGGACCTGCCAGTCCAGTAAGGATGTGACCACTATACCAGGGACTGCCAGTTTGGTAAAGGTGTGCCCAACTTTTCTATGGCTGACCTCCACAGAGCCAATAAGGCTCTGGTGAGGAAGGTTGGTAAAGTTGCAGTTCTCCTTCCATGGCTAGCCTCTGCAGGGCCAGACTGGCCTGGGGGGCCAGGCAGGGGACAATGAGACCCCTGTCATCCACAGCTGGCCTCTGCAGGAAGAGACACTTGGGAATCAGTATGGGGAAGCTACATCCCACTCTTCTAAGGCTGGCCTTCATCTCAGGCAGCAGTCTTGTATCTGTTCTGGATGTAGAACTCAGACATCTGGGCCATTTGTTCCTATTGGAGATTTCTCGGGTGGTCTTCCTTGATCAAACCTGATTTTTTGTAACTCAGAATGAATCCACAGCCTCTCATTTTCTGTGGAAACAAAAGCAAAACTTCTTCTCCAAAGTAACATATCTTTTGGCTTCAATTTAAAGTTAATGTATTTTTAAAATACTTATCTGGGATTAATTCAGCAGCATTTATAAGCAAATATTTTTAGCAGCTGTTGCTCCTTCCTCAGCA
>LOJH01058772.1:0-11358 GCA_001685095.1 Ellobius talpinus
TAAGCGGGAGCCTGGAGGGACGAAAAGCAGGCCTGCGCTCCCCTATCACTACATGACACTTCTTGTGAGCAGTGAGAAAGGGGAGAGACATGCAACAAACTTGATCTCAGGGCTGTGGATGAGTGACATGTTTGCCTAACATGCACAGTACCCTAGTGCTGGGAGAACTAACAGGCGGCTCTCAGAAGTCTCACCATCTGAATCTGGATACTTCTAATGAAAAACAGTCAACAAAAAATGAGATTGTCCAAAGATACTTAAAGCTAGAAATTGTAACGGTGCAGTATGTTTTCGTTCAAGGCTATCTTCCTAGAATTCCCTTTCCTGTTTGACTGGGGCCTTGTACAGGGCAGTGAAGTTTCCCAAGATGGAGTCTCTGCCGGGGTTCTATTTGGCTGTCAGTAAGGCAGGCCCATACTTGTTTTCCTCCTCCGCGGAGAAGACAGTATGCCTTAGGCTGAAAAGACATCTTCCAGAAAGAAGAAAGAAATTAGACAGTTTCCTCTAAGTTGTAAAATAAGCTCTAAAATTTAAAAAGTGCTACAACAAAATGATATACACATTAAAAATGTGTATTTTACAGGAAGCTTTTTTAAAATTTAAATTTAAAATTTTATGTATATAGGTGTTTTACCTGCGTATATGTTTGCCTGCCACTTGTGTGCCTGGTGCAGGTAGAGGCCAGAAGAGGACATCAAATCCCCTGAAACCAGAGTTACAGATTGTTGTGAGCTGCCATGTGTGTGCTGGGAATTGAATTAGAGACCTCTGGAAAAGCAGCTAGGGCTCATAGCTTCTGAACCATCTCTCCAGCTCTAGACCACTTGTTCATTTATTTATTTATTTGTTTGTTTGGTATACAATGTTCTGTCTGCATGTGTCCTTGCAGGCCAGCAGGTGGCACCAGATCTCATTACAGGTGGTTGTGAGCCACCGTGTGGTTGCTGGGAATTGAACTCAGGATCGCTGGAGACACAGTCAGTGCTCTTAATCATTGAGCCATCTCTTCAGTCCCCCATACCATGCTTTTTAAAGACATTTTGTATTGTGATTGCATTCTCTAAATACCCTCCAAAAATGCTCAGCTGAAATCTCTAGCAAGAGGCAGAAGCAGGTAGGCGAGAAAGCCATGAAGGACAGAGGAAGGGAGAAAGCAGCCTTCCAAAGACCAGCTCTCTGTTTCAAGGTCAGCTGCTGGCAGGAGTCAGGGAGGAGAGGCAGGCTGGCCAGAGGAGCTCTGCATCCCCTTCATGCCTAGTGGAGCCTGGGGCCACACACACAGATGTTCCTCCTCTGTGCAGCTCAGCCTGCCTTCCAAGTCATCTTGTTTTTTCAGTTTAACAGCCTCTCAGCAAACTCAACACACATCTGCCTCTCTCTGAGTGTCTTGATCTTTTCCTCATCTTTGCCCTCAAGCCTTTCCAGTTCAGGCCAGTCAGTGTGATCAGCTTACACGGCTCTAGGCAGAGGACTCACCTGCTCAGCTGGTTCCTCTGTGGGTTCCAAGCCTCCTTCAATCATAGCTTAGGAGGCGCCTCTTCACACTTCCTATCTGCTTTTTATTTACTTATTTTTAGACAGGATCTCACTACACAGCCCTGGTTTGCCTGGAATTCAAAACATGAGACCAAGCTTGCCTGGAACTCACAGAGATCCACCTGCTTCTGCTTCTGTTGTTTAGTTTCTTTGAGTCAGATTTCCGTCTTTTAGGACCCAGTTTTCCATAACCTTTGCACTTCTCTCACTGCCATCAGCACATTTTCTGCTTCCTCAGGCATGATCCTACTGGTCCAGGAGGCCACCGCAGATTCTGCCTGCCCCAGGGCTGACTGCCTTTCTCTGTCCACTTCCCTCTTGGGGGCATGCGGCCCTCCTGCCCTTCATCATCTGCTGTGGAGCTTGGATCTTGCACTCCCAGATGGTGATCTGAGCCCCCAGCTCCCTCCAGCAGGGTTTCTCCACCCTTGTTCTTACCTGAACTGTGGTCACAACTGCTTTCCATAGGGCTTTTCTTCTAGATTCCAACATTCTCTGGATGATTTAATATATATTAAATTTATATTTTTCAAAATAATTATTTTCAAAAACAGATGTTTAGCATAAAAATGTTGGAGTTATGTATATGTTAAGGAAAAAAAGCCCAAACTTGTCATTTTCCCCAATCCAGAGACAGTTATACAGTATTTATTGTATTGTCTCTAGGTTTTGTGCTCATTTGCTGATTGATTGGTTTGATTTTGTAGATGATACTTTATCATCTTTGGTCTCTGACAATGACATTGAAATTTTTCCTCCTTTTCCACACAGAGAACTAAATTTTGTTTAATATGTTTTTGTTTGCATATCTTCTTAAAAATATGATTTTTGTTTTATATGAACACATTTGTATTTATGTGACATTATTTAAATTTCATTTTGTTATTTTCTTTTTTAAAAAATATTTTTATGGTTTATTTAACTTTATTTTATGTGCATTGGTGTGAATGTGTCCAATCCCCTGCAAATGGATCTTCAGACAGTCGTAAGCTGCCACGTGGATGTTGGGAATTAAACCCAGGTCCTCTGGAAGAACAGTCAGTGCTCTTAACCACTGAGCCATATCTCCAGCCCCTCATTTTGTTATTTTCAATCTTTTCTCTGAGCACTGTTTTATGAGGTTTTAATTTTTTTAATTTATTATCATTTTACATGTGTGTGCATGATGTGCTTGGGGGGCATGTCACGGTATGTTTATGATTCCCAGCACCCACATCGCAGCTCACAAGTATCTGTTATTCCAGTTCCAGGGGATCCGAGGCCCTCTCCTGGCCTCTAATGGCACTCATGGTGCACAAACAACCATGTAGGAAAGATATGCATACAAATACATAAAAATAAATGTCTTGCCAGGTGTGGGGGTGCATGCCTTTAATTCCAGGACTCTGGAGGCAGAGGCAGGTGGATTTTTGTGAGTTAGAGGTCAGTCTATGTATAGCGAGTTCCAGGACAGCTGGGACTATATAGAGAGACCCTGTCTCAAAAAGACAAAACAAAATAAAACCCCAACATAAATAAATAAGGCTTAAAAAGAACATTTAGCTCTATTATAAGAGTAGTAGACATCCTGTAACAAAAGACAGGGTCAAACAAGAAAAAAATAAGATTTATTTTTAACTGAAGAGTTCCATTACTTAGAAGATCGAGGCAGGAGGATTAGGAATTCAAAGACAGTCTGGACTCTATCTCAAAACACAAAAAGACAGGATAGAAGATCATTCTGAAATGAAAGCTAAAAAGTTAAAGGAAACCATTTTTGCGCTTCAGCTTAGTGAGCAATGGGCAGTCAAGTACAAATGTGGCTGAACAGAGGGTAATAGATGAGAGGAACTGCTCAACCCTGCTGTCTGTTCAGATTCTCCTTGGCTTCTCATGTATGGTGTAGATGAGGTGTTTGATGTCTTATTATCAGACAAATTATCTGTGCAATACTCCTTTACGCTGTGTGAATATATGTCGCTGGATTGGTTTAATAAAGAAGCTGACTGGACAGTAGCTGAACAGGATAAAGTTAGGTGGGAGAGTCAAACTGAGGATGATGGGAAAAAGAAGGGCAGAGTCAGAAGAGTTGCCAGAGCCATGCACATGCCATGCTGAGAAAAGGTATCAAGCCACAAGGGAAAGCATACGTAAGAAATAAGGGTTAATTTAAGTGTAAGCGTTAACTAGTAACAAGCCTATTGCCTGAGCATTTATAATTATTGTTTAAACCTCTGTGTGGTTACCTGGGAGTGGCTTGTAGGACAGAAACTTCCACCTACAATTATCCTTTCTAGAAAGGAAGGGGAAAGTTAGGCTAATATTTCTAGTTTCTATGACCCATCTTGAAAGATTGAATTCTTGTTTCAGTGACTAACTTCAAGGGAGAAAGGTAGAAGAGAGGAAGTTGGGAGAAGGTCAGAGAGAAACTTGCTTTTGGGGTTTTTCCAATGTCCTTCAGTTCAAATTACTTGGCATAATAAAACACTATACTTGGTGGTGCTGATTTACAAGCCGCAATACCCCCACTTATTATAGAACCTTCTCTTCCTTTTCCTCCTCCTTTTTTCTTTTCAAAGTGGGGTCTTAATCTGTAGCCCAGGCTGGCTTTGAACTTGCAGGAATCCCACCACAGTCTCCTGAGTGCTGGGAGAAAAGGTGCAAGCCACCAGTCTGGCTTTCCTTTTTATATTTATTTACTTACTTATTTTTTATTATTTATTTATTTAATTATTTTTGAAATAGGGTTTCTTTGTGTGTAGTCCTGGCTGTCCTGGAATCCACTATGTAAAGCAGGTTGGCCTAGAACTCACAGAGATCCACCTGCCTCTGCCTATTAAGTACTGGGATTAAAGGCCTGCGCCACCGCCATCAAGCTATCATCCCCAGTCTTCTTTAAAAAATGTTGAGATGAAGAGTCTCCTTCAGTTGCCAAGACTGGTCCAGATTTTGCAAAGCTTCTTCCTCAACTTCCTGAGAATCTAGAATTACAAGTGTGTGACACTATGCCTAGCTCATAATACTTTTTTCTCGCTTTCTGGTGATGGCAGTACACAACCTTAGATTTCCTCCATGGGTTTAAGGGTGTTCCGCTTTCTCACTAGTTTGCAGGAAAACAAGCAAACAGACAAACCAAAGCTCTAAGCTTGACTCTGAGTCAAGTATCATATGTTTATATTAACCCAATCACTATTGCTAAAGTGTTTGAACTCCAAAGAAAACACATGGTACCATTACGAAAAGAAGAGTAGAAACCAAGAAATCATGATACATGTCTACTTTTATACTGAACTAACTTTGAGTTAGTTCATTTTTGTAATGGCAACAATAATACAATAAAGGGGCAATGCAAAGAACAAATTATGTATCAGATATGACTATCCTGCAGGAATTATAAAGCACTGTGCAAAGATTGTTATTCTTGCTTTTGCATATGTTATGCAGCATTACTTTCCTGTGTTTGTTTGCTAGTGTTTACCCACATTTCTAGTAGGTGCTTTTCGATCTAGCACTCCTCTTAAACTGAGCTGAGAATAATGAACTGGTGGGATATTAGGGTCAGTTGTGAGCTGAGTATTGGCTTCTGTCCAGAGTTCTTATGTCAGAGCCTAGGTAACTCGTTAACAACTTCTCCAAGTTCCTTGGAGCTGGAAGTTAGATCTAATGGTCTGTAACCGAGCCTCAATTTCTTCACTACCTTCAGTTAGATATCCAGGAAGTTAAATTCTCTAGGTTATAATGTCTTTGCCTGAAAAATGGAGGCCATAAGAATTCCATCTTAACCAGGTGGTGGCGGCGGACGGCTTTAATCCCAGCACTCTGGAGGCAGAGACAGGCAATTTCTGTGAGTTTAAGGTCAGCCTGGTCTACAGAGTAAGTTCCAGGACAGCTAGGGCTGTTACACAGAGAAACCCTGTCTTGGAGAAAAAAAAAAAAGAACTCTATATTACATCTTAGAGTTGTGATAATATTAAATAAGATCATTGATATAAAGACTTAGCCTAGGAAAAGATCTTAAGCTCAAATATAAGTTCAAATTTCCTTTTTAAATTAATTTTTTACCATGTTTTAAAATTTTATAAATAATAAAATAATAATTACTATAAAGTATTATTTTATGTGGATAAGTATTTTGCCTGCATGTATGTTTTTGCACCACATGTATACCTAGTACCTGCGGAGACCAGAAGAGGGCAATGGATTCCCTGTACCTGGAGTCAGCTGTGAGCCACCATGTGGGTGCTGGGAACCAAACTTGGATTCTCTGGAAGAGCAGCCCATGTTATAAAACTCTGAGCCATCCCTCCAGCCCCAGTTCACATTTCTTTATTGAACATATACTAGTTGGGTGTGGTGGCACGTACCTGTAATCCCAGTTCTTGGGAGGCAGAGGCAAGAGGATCAGAACTTTACGGCCAGCCTTGACTACATGAGACCCTAACTGAAAATACCAACCCTGAACAATAAAACAGTAAAAAAAAACCCAAAAAACAAACAAAAAAACCCCACTACTTTTATTTCTGTTGTCTTATAACTACAAGGAAGGTTCTGTGTCAACTCTAAAGTACATTAATCTTCTGTTTCCTTGGAGAATAACTATTGTCAGAGAATAGTGTGTCCTCAGAATTTTGACCAGGAACATTTGCCAGCAGGACATAGTCTCCTGAGAGAAATTCTACTCCTTATTGGCAACTAGAGTTTATAATTGTGCTGCTTCTCACATAGGGAGGATTTAGAGTCAGGCTAAACTGAAGACAATATAAACCTGCTGGGCTTCTTGGAATAGAAACAAGCTATAAGCTTCTAAGGACTTCACGAATTCTGTAAAATAGCCCCATTTTAGATAGGGAAATGGAAAGTAAGACACGAATTGACTTGATGTAGGTAACAAAGCTCACCAAGAGAAGGCAGACAGGTCAGGTAGCTTGCCTGGTACACGTGGAATCCTCAGTAATGAAGAGAGAGAAGGGAGGCAGTATAATGTAAAATGGGTTTGGGGGTCAGATGGACATAAATTAGGATCCCAGCATGGCCATTTACTAGACCTTGAACTTTGGTCTAGAGACCTATTTTTTTAAATTTCAATTTCCATATGTGTTGAGTGGGGAATTACAATGGTATCTGCTGCACACAGATGTTGTGAGATTGAATTTAGAGACCACACGTGAAACCGAGTAACTGGCACTCAATTGGTACTCCATAGATGGTCAGCTACTTAGGAAGCCATATGCTGAGAGCCCAGAAGCATCTTGTACTGCTGCTTCCAGAAAGCTCACATCACCACTGAGCATCTCTAAAGCAGCTCACTGTACATTCAACAGCTTATTCTTACAATTCCTTTGGGATGATTCAAAATGACTGTACAGAAAGAGAAGGCGACAGCAAGATACCAGGAGCAGAGAGACCTGACGTCTAGTTAGAGCTCTTCTTTGGGGGGGGTGACCTTGAGCCAGGTCTCAATACTGGGATTATAGGGATGTGGTGTTATTTATTTAATCTTAGCTAATGTTCTCCTTTGTTTAAGGGAAACAATGTTCTTTACCTCCTGCGGTTCTCGGTTTTCATTCTCGGTTTTCGATGTCCTTCTAGCACTTTAGAAACACTGTGTAACTACGTGGGGTTACAATTTGTGTTTACTATTCTTCCCAAGAGTGAAAGGACTCAGAAATTGAGTTCTGCTCCAGAGTTCAGCTTTTGGAGAACATGGACCTTTGATGAGGCCGGGTTAAAAAGTTGCTGCTGCTGCAGCTAATGCTCAAATATCCGTCCCTGCCCCTGCAAATTCCCCACTCCTGTGAAAAGCAGTGCTCTGCAGATCTCCACCCACATCCTGCCAGAAAGCAGCTGCTGGGCCTGGGAATACAACCCACAGGCAAGCACCCATGGGCTTGCCAATGACCTACAAATGCATTCTGCCTTCTTGAAAATTAGCTGGGCAAATCAATATTTTTCCCTCAGGAATCTGAATCAGGAACCATGAAACGACTGAGGCAATTAGCAGCAATAAAAACCACAGCTAATAGCATATAAAAGAAGAACTGGGAGGTGGAGTGAGGGAATACATGGGAGGAGATAGAATCTAGGCTACAATAGATTAAAGTGGTCAGGGCTCAGAAAGTGTGAGTAAACAGAAGCTATGAAGAAGAAAAGACAGCGTATGTTTATGGAGCAATGCTAGAGTTCCTTCTGTAACAGCAAATGGTGTTGGCCTCTGAGTACAGAAGAGCGATTCCAGGCCAACTTGATCTACGGAGTGAGTTCCAAGACAGCCAAGGCTACACAGAGAAACCCTGTCTCAAAAAGCAAACAAACAAACAAAAGAGTGATTCAGACATAGCACTTGATTTTGGTGAGGAAGAGAAACAAAGCAAGTAAACAAATAAATAATTGCGAATTGCTAAGAGCTAAGAAGAAAATAAATACAGGACTGAGAATCTACTGGGAAGGGACCTAGTTAAGAAATAGCCAGGGGAGGCTAGTGAGATGGCTTAACCAGAAAAGGTTCTGGCCACCACGCTGGAAGACCTGAATTTGAGTTCCACCCCCAGAAGTCACATGGTGGAGAGAACCAACTCCTGAAAATGATCCTCTACCTCAGACTCATAATTGTGGCACTTGAGTGCACTCTTCTCAATAAAGGTTAAAAACATTTTTAAAAAAGAAATAGCAAAGGCGGAAAGGCCTCTCTGGCTAGAAACTAAAATGAGGTCTGAGGACAAGATGGAACCAGCCACATGATGATCAGGGAGAGGACTATCTGAGCGAGAACATGTAGTGGCCTGTAGGCAGAGAAGAAGCTCGGAGGGGAAGACCTGTGCACAGAGCAAAGGGAAGGAAAGAGGGGCATCTGGAGGGATCACTAGGAAACACGTCACACAGTAGAGTGAGGACTTGGATAAGAAATTGAGAGTTTAGTTAGGGTATAGTGAGAAGCTATCAAGGTATTTGAGACAGGCCAGTGGCCTGACCCAATATGGTGTGGTAAAGTTTTAAAAGCTGAGGAATTGGGCCAGCATGATATTGGGCTCTGTGGGTAAAGGTGCCTGCTGAGGAAGACTGCCTGCCGACTTGAGTTCCATCCTTGGGACCAATGTAAAAGTGGAAAAACCAGTTCCATAAAATCTTCCTTTAACTTAAAACACACACACTATAGCAGGGGCTACCTCATGTTATGTACACATACATATAATAATTTTTTAAAGTGTTTAAAGGCTATAGACTGTTTGGGTGGAGATCTAAGTTCTAAGTTCCATCATTTATCAAATGTGTGACCTTGAATAAATTTATTAATCTTTCTGTGCTCTACAAAATTGAGGTAGATTTTTCATGGAGTTGTGGAAATTTTAAAGAAGAGGAAAAAAATCTCTCTCCTTTCCCTTTCTTTCTCTCTCTCTTTCTCTGTGTATGTGTGTGTGTGTGTGTGTGTAGACAGATAGCTGGCTAGCTAGATAAAGTAGTTGAGCTAGTTTTCGGCACATATCAAATACCTAAGAACTATACAGTGCTATTATTAATTTATTATTATTATTGTTGTTACAGAGTCTTGTTTTGTAGCTAAGGCTGTCCCCTATGTCCTCCTGCCTCAACCTCCTGAGTGCTGTGACTACAGGCATGTGCTCCCATGCTGGTTAAGCACACGATTTTTCTTTCTTTCTTTCTTTTTTCTTTCTTTTTTTACCCATTCAAGATAGGGTTTCTCTGTGTAGTCTTTGTTGTCCTGGAACTTGCTCTGTAGACCAGGCTGGCTTCAAAAGAGATCTACCTGCCTCTGCCTCCCTTGTTCTGGGATTAAAGGCATGTGCCAGCCACCACAACTATTTGGCCTATTTTTTTAAGTTATTCTAGCTATTATGCAGAGAACAGGTGTGTGGGAAATGAAGAGGAGGAGTGCCTGAGGGGAGGCCAGCTGTACAGAGAATGAGTATTCTGAAATGGTGTGGTATTAAGGTGGTAGCGGAGGCAGACAGGCATGTCTAATTGGACGTAATTTCAAAGTGAAATGTTGATTTTGCAGGTAGGTTGGGTATTGTAATTGAGGAAAACAGAGGAACAAAGAACAACTTTACAGGGTTCTGGCTAAAGCAAGGAGGCAAATGGCTGTCATTTACTTGGAGGAGGGATCCTGGAAGGAGCAGGTCTGCAGAGAAATGAGAAGTTCTATTTCAGACATGTTAAACTTGAGAGTTCATGAGAAATATATGTGGATGTCAGCACACAGTAGGTTGTAAGTTTTGAAACTAGGGAAGTCCGGGGTGAAGGTATGAATTTTGAAGTCATTAGCAAGTCAGCATTTGAAAATAGAAATAGTTGAAACTCTATGAAGACAGACAGAAGACAGAAGGGAGCCATGAAGAGGCCGAGGAATGGTAAATTTTAGGGTAGGCAAATAGAAAAGGGGAATAGCAGAAGCTGTGAAAGAAGAGAAAGTGAGAGGCAGCTGCTATCAGAAATGAGAGTGGAGAATGTTTCAAGAACAGTTGTCAGCTGATGTAGCAAGGGAACCAAAGAGGTGAGAACACCACAGAGGAGGAGGTTCCTTCATGGTGAGGGCCTAAATAAGAACCACAATTAACAGGCACTTTCTCTGTGTGCTTCCCCACACTGCGGCATGAGCTGCTCTGCTTCATTCACCACACTGTCCTCCACTATAACGAACTGAGACCCTGAGACCTTGGGCCAACATAAATAATTGTCCCGCCCTTAAAGAACAAACAAAAAAGGCACCAGTGAGATGGCTCAGTGGGTAAAGGTGCTTGTCATCAAGTCTGATGTCCTATGTTAGATCCTGGGGCCCACATAGTGGCAGAAGAGACCCAGTTCGGAAGACTTGGGTACTAGGATGAATCAGAGGTGACAGCACATGACAGCACATGTGTTAAAAATGAAACAGTGCACAGAAAACAGGCATAACTCCCACAGTCAGATGACACACAGATTTGTAGAACATTCTATGCACCTTTTGCAGGGATTTGAATTTGGGAACAATACTAACTTTTACATATTCAAAGTGAAAAATAAATCAACAAGAATGGGTATCTTAAGCCAGGTCTGGTGGCACACATCTTTAGTCCCAGAACTCAAAAGGCAGGAAAAGCAGGCAGCTCTTTGTGAGTTAGAGGCCTGCCTGGTCTATATAGTAAATTGGGGCCAGCCAGGGTTACATGGTGAGACCTTGTNAGACCTTGTCAAAAAGAATACGTATCTTGAAAATGAATATCAACAAAAAACAAATGAATTTGACTATGTTTAAGTACATGATACAATGGCTCTGAAGGGAAGAAAGACCAATCCATGCATTTTTTAATGCAGTACTTTCAACATATACACACCTATACTCTAAAAACAAAGCAAAACTGCAAGAAAATCCTGAATCCTATTTAGTGGGCTATTTTGGTAATGAAATCAATGCAGCAATTGTGAAACTATTTTGTGTGTTACAACATTGAGTATACAAAGGAAGACATTGGTGTCGTTGGGAGCCAGAGTTGTCACTGTGGGGAAAGAGAGATGCAAATAAAGAAAAACCCTAAGGGGCTAGAATTAGAAGTACCAGCAATGGATTCATGACTAAACACAGTTAACTAAATTAAACTGCCATTTCAACCCCCTTAGCTTTGTTTGTTAAAAGGGCTTACAAGCAACTTATACACTCGTTAGCAATGAGCATATCTGGTGCCCAGATCTTGGTTTCTAAACATCCATTCCCTACCATACAGGAAGTTCTTGGGATAAATAGCTGACACTGACTTCCAGAAATGCCATGCCCACGCCGGCACCTGTGTGACAGACTGTCTCTATGGTAGGAGTCGACGTCAGGTGAGGGGCAAGAGCTTCTCGGAGCGA